>BQNB010057448.1:0-36348 GCA_026074375.1 Tanacetum coccineum | reverse complement strand
TGTTGAAGTTTAAAGAAAATAGTCTAAGTTATTAGTACTGCTAGCTATAATACTTAGTGTTGTTAGTCTTATATAGTTAGTGTTGCTATTATGATATGCATGAGTTAAATTTGGAATAGATATTCATTATCATTATACGCATTTTGTAAGCCCATTAGGGTTTCCTTAGTGTATAAAAGGAACCCTATGGCATAGTTATAAAAGCACTTCAATTACAAATTTCATAGTTAGTTATTCTGTAACCTAGGCAGAATATTATCAATCAATATATTCAAAGTTTAGTATTCATTGTTCTTCTTAGTATTACAAGTTAGTTTCCGCATAACTTGTAGTATTCATAATCAGAGTTTCTATCTTAGTAGTTTTGGATTTATCCAAGGTTACTAACCTTTACACAAGCTAAAGGAAATCAAGATCTATTTATTGGGATCAACAACTAGATTGCAAATTAGGATAAATAAAGGAAGGAAAGCTAATCCTCCCTCTCCTATAAATGCCCACCTAATCAACATTAGGTGGTTAAGGCTTATAACAACCTCACTTACCTTCACATTTCTCTTTTCTTTATAAACTTTGAAAAATTGTAAAAGTCTTGCCTTCCTCTCTTAATTCTCTCAATTCTAAACCTTCCTAAATCGTGTGATTCAAGATAAATCAAGACCTAACAAATTCTCATAATTGGTTTTATACAAAAAAGGATAAATCATGAACACTTTATGAATTTTTAAAGATTGCATGCCCAATCAGGCCCAAAAGTAATTTTTCTGCACACTGATACTGCATGGCTATTTTGTAAATGCTAGACCCTTCCTCTGATTTTGAGCCAAACTAATTAGTTGTAGATAACTCTTTTATATACGATTAAAAAAAGATCAAGCCATAACTCCAAAAATTGAGCAAGGTATGGCCGTTTTAGTGAGACTATAAATTTCAATCAGCTTACTACCTCCGTCCCAAAATTATAGTCCACTATTCCATTTTGGGTTATCCCAAAATAATTGTCCACTTCCAAAAATAGATAGGGAATTTAGTTTGAGTTTACCATATTACCTTTACTTAAGATTATTATTATAAATATTAAAGAAGTTTTATTAACTAGTTAAGGTAAAATTATCATTCTATTAAAAAGTAAGAAAGATAAAGCAATAATAAATGCATTTTTTTTTAAACTTTGTTTTTTTACTGTGGACAATAATTTTGGGACGGAGGGGGTACTTTTTAAGATCTTACCCACCATTTACATGCAAAATATTTTGTACCAAATCTAAAAATGACTAAACCAAGTGTGTATACCATTTCTAACACCATTTTAGAGTTCATATAAGTTCTTACTTCTATTTTTACATTTAGTGTAAGTATTCATATCAAAAGTGCAAGAAAAATGTACAATCTTGACTTTTAAAGAGTTTTGGTGCAAGAGAGACACAAGTCTTGTTACACCTTGTTTCTTACTTTAAAAACAAATGGAATATGATGCTATTAACTTGTGGGCTGAGGTAAATAAGTTTCTTGATGGAGTCTTGTTAATAATTTCTTGGTAAAACTCTTGTTGTACAAGTATCTAGATGATCATTTGGATTAGTTTTCTTGTGTTTTCTTGGAATTTTAGCAATGGTGGATGGTGGTTTATGGTTGTGCCATCCCTAAGGAAGGAGGAGGAGGGTGACTTGATTTTCTAGAGAGAATATTGCAAGTCGTGTGTGTGATTTTGCATGTATGAAAGAGTGAATGATAGTTAGATTGTAAGAAAAGGAAATATGTGATATCTTCTAAGAACTAAAGTGATAAGCAACTAATTTCATTGGTGTTGTGGGGTGATGGTCGGCTCAAAACAAGGAGGGAGGTTTATTATTTATTTTTTTGTTAAAAATTTATGTATATATTGTGTAATTTATGTAAGGTTAAGTGTTGTATAGTGTAAGTATTAAGTAAATACGTAAAGTAACATAAAAACGTAACTTTTAAAAATAGTTTTGCAAGTTAGTTAAACCAATATTTTCCAAGTGTATTGACACTAATATAATGTTACTTGAGCATATCGTTGGTCGTTAAGATCATTAACTAGGATCTTAGGTTGAAGGTGCGTTTGTGAAACTAGGGTTCCTAGTAAAATAAATGTCTAGCACATAAAATTACATGATCATTTAAAAAATGAGTCAAACACTAAAAAAATCATAGATGTCGCAAGTTTTCTATCGATATGACCTTAAAATACGCAGTTGTTACAGTATTCCCTCGTTAAAGGGAATTTCGTCCTTAAATTCAGTTCGTTCGCTCTAAGTCGTAGCGCTCGCAAACAGTTACAGATATTTGTGCTTCATTTCGTCTTCCCATTCCCATGTGTACTCTGGTCCTCGACGGGAGTTCCATCGGACTTTCATGATGGGGATCCAGCTCTGTTTTAGTTTCTTGACCTCACGGTCCATGATCTCGATCAGCTCTTCAACCAAACATAACCTATTATCAACCCTTATCTCCTCCAATGGTACGTGCAAATTCATGTTTGCTAGGCATTTCTTCAGGTTTAACGCGTGAAACGTGTCATGAATTCCACTTAGTACTTGGGGTAAACGCAATCGATAAGCTACAGGTCTAATTCGCTCAACGATTTCGAATGGTCCTACATATCTCGGTGCAAGTTTACTTCTCTTGTTGATCCTTACAACACCTTTCCAAGGTGATACCTTAAGTAGTACCTTATCGCCAACGCTAAATTCTAGGGGCTTACATCGATTGTCAGCATAGCTCTTTTGGCGATCTCTTGCTGTCTTAAGTCGTTCCTTAATCAAAACGGTCTTGTCCGTAGTCTCCTGAATGATCTTTGGTCCAATCAACTTGCTTTCTCCTACTTTTGCCCAAGCAATGGGCGTTCGGCATTTCCTTCTTTACAATGCTTCGAACGGAGCACATTTCACGCTCGAGTGGTAGCTGTTGTTGTAAGAAAACTCAACTAACGGTAGATGAGTATCCTAGTTTCCACCAAAATCGATTACACGGGATCTAAGCATATCTTCTAATGTTTGGATAGTACGCTTACTCTAATCATCGGTCTGTGGATAGTTGGCAGTACTCATATCAAAATGTGTTCCTAACACTTTCTGTAGCGTCTACTAGAATCATGATGTGAACCGGCTATCACGATCAAATATAATAGATATTGGCACATCGTGTCTTGCTACAATCTTGTTTAGGTAAAGCCTCGCAAATTTCTCAATCTTATAGTCCTCACAGATAGCCAAAAAGTTCGTAGATTTGGTCAACCTGTCTATAATGACCCAAAGCACGTCATGTGCGCTGCTGGTTCTTGGCCATTTTGTTACAAAATCCATAGTTATCTTTTCCCATGTCCACTCGGGAATCTCTGGCTATTGAAGCAATCCTGAGGGTTTTTGGTGTTCAACTTTGACCTTAGAACAAGTCAGACACTTGCTAACGTACGTAGCAATGTCCTTCTTTATTCCAGGCCACCAATATAAGTCTCTCTGATCATAATACATCTGTCTGCTCCAGGATGAACAGATGACTTTGTTGCATAGGCTTCATCCATGATCAAATTTCGCACGTTACCAGATAAGGGTACCCAAATACGATCCACAAAATAAAGTCCACCATCTTCCTTCCTTTCGAACTATTTGTCCAATCCTCGCAACATTTTAGCTGGAGTATAGAGGTTCTCAAAAACGGCACTTTGTGCCTCTAGTATTTTTGCCTTGACTCCCAAATAGATCGTCATGCTTAAGGCTCGAACTCGTCTTGGTTTGATTCGTTCCTTTCTGCTCAATGCGTCAGCCACTACGTTCGCTTTCCCTAGGTAGTAGCGAATCTCGCAATCATAGTCGCTGAAAAGTTTGATCCATCGCCACTGACGCATGGTCAACTCTTTCTGATCAAAGACTTGCTGGAGACTCTTATGATCAGTGTAGATGACACTCTTTGTTCTGTACAAATAATGTCTCCTGATTTTAAGAGCATATACAACTGCGCCCAACTCTAAATCATGAGTGGTATAGTTCTTCTCGTGGATTTTGAGTTGTCTGGATGCGTAAGCGATCACTTTTACTCTTTTCATTAAGACGTAACTAAAACCTTGGTTCGATGCATCACAGTACTATAAAATCGTCTGATCCTTCAGGAAGTGCTAGGACTGGAGCGTTACACAACTGATCTTTCAGTGTCTGAAACGCTTCTTCTTGTTCTTCGCCCCACTCAAACTTCTTATCATATTGAGTCAATAGGCTAAGGGATTTGGACATCTTTAAGAAGTTAGCGATATATCACCTACCCTGCTAATCCTAGAAATGAACGAATTTGTTAGCGTTCTCAGGGGCTTCTAATTCTTCACTACTTCGATCTTACTAAGGTCCACGTAGATACCTTCACTGTTAACCATGTGTTTGAGGAAACAAACTTCTTGTAACCAAAACTCGCACTTAGAAAACTTCCCGTACAGTTTATCCTTCTCTAGCATCTCTAAAATCAACTTCAAGAGAACTTTGTGTTCTTCTTTGGACTTAGAATAGATCAAAATGTCATCAATAAAAATGATAACAAACTTATCCAAATATAGCTTACATACATGATTCATAAGGTCCATGAATACCACATGAGCACTGGTTAACCCGAAAGGCATGACCGTGAACTCAAGATGTTTGTATCTAGTCCTGAACGCGGTTTTAGGAATATCTTCTTCTTCGTGCACTCTCAACTAATGATAACTGGATCATAGATCTATCTTTGAAAAGTACCGTGACCCTTGCAGCTGATCAAACAAGTCATCGATCCTTGGGAGAAGGTAGCGGTTCTTGATGGTAAGCTTGTTCAATTCCTGATAGTCTATACACATATGGAAAGAACCATCTTTCTTCTTTAAAAACAACACTAGACTCCCCAAGGCTAAGAACTAGGTCGTATGAAACCTTTGTCTTAGATTTCCATGAGTTGGTTGGATAGTTCTTGCATCTCTGTAGGAACTAATCAGTATGGTGATTTTGCAACAGGCATTGCTCTAGAAACTAGATCTATGTGAAACTTTACTTCGCGAGACGGGGGTAATTCCGATAGATCTTCTGGAAACACTCTTAGGAAATCTCGTACTATGGGGATGTCTTCAAGTCTCTGCTCATCAGTCTTTATACTTTTTAGATGCTTGTGCTTTCCTTTATGGTGCTCTCTATGAACTTCTAATGTCTCTCCGTTGGGTAAAGGGATTTGGACTATTTTCTCGTAGCAAACTATTTTGGCCTTAAGCTTTGACAACCAATTCACTCCTATAATTAGGTCAAAACTACCGTGACCGAAAAGGATCGAGTCGATGATAAACGTATGACCTTCTAGTTCTAGTCTACATCCGTGAACAATCTTATTGGTTTCTATCTTTATACCGTTAGCTATTTCCATCTCGTATCCAGGGATTATAACACTAGGTTTCACGTTAATCAAAGGCAAGAACTCAGTTGAAATAAAACTAAACTTGGCACCGAAATTAAATGACACTGTAGCAAAATGATCGTTCAAATAAAAAGTGCCCATCACGACATTGGGATCTTGCTGAGCTTCATTAGCAGCAATGACAAAAGCTCTACCATGGGCTGGTTTCCATTGTTCCTCTATTTCTGATTCCCTTTAATAGTCAGTTTAGAGTTTGGGAGAATCTGATTTCCTTGGTTTGGGGCTCTATTCAACCTTGGGCAGTTGTTCCTAAAGTGATTAGGATTCCTACACTCAAAACAAGCTTGTCTTGGTCTGTCGTTGGCAGCTCTACCCATGCAATATTTGGCATAATGGCCTACTTGGTTACATTGTTTGCACATTGGGCAGTTTCTATTATGATAGAAATTGCACTTTGCACACTTTGGGAGTTCACCAACATATTGTTTTTGCACCTACCCTTGCCCTAAGGCAGCAGCAGCAAAGTTTATCCATGTCCTCTGTCTTTTGTCCCTGTTGTTTCTACCTTAATTTCTCGAATGATCCTCGTTCTTTCTCTTCATACCAGCGCTATCCTTCTTAAAGATTCCATCCTTAATTGCATCATTGGTCAGGCGGTTTACCATATACACCGTACTCTAAATAGTAGTTGGTTTGGAAGAAGTGACGTTTCCCTTAATTTCTGGAGCTAGGCCCCGAATGTAGCGATCGATACGCTTGCTTTCCGGAGTGACCATGTGTGGCACTAGTCTAGCCAATTCATGGAACCTAGCCGTGTACTTGTCAATGTATGACCCGATTATAGTGTGATTTCATAATTCTGCCTTTAACTTCTGGATTGCATCATTGGGACAGTACTCTTCCATTAGCAGTTTCTTTAAATCTTCCCAAGGTAAGGCCATAGCAGTTGCTCGTCCTCTGGTCTAGACCAATGTGTTCTAGCAAGTCAAGGCTCGGCCTTGCAACATACAGGTTTCAAATTTAGCTTGGCTCTCAGCAGGGCACTTGCTAATATGGAGCACAGACTCCATGCTTTCAAACCATGACAGTAAGCTAACTGCACCTTCAGTCCCAAAGAACTCCTTGGGACCGCAAGACCTGAATGCCTTATAACTACAGCTTTGAGTATTGCTTCCTTGATTTTCTCGATTAGCATCTAGGGCTTCAACAAGTTGAGTTAGCATATTTAGTAACGTTGTTTTGAGTTGTTAGGCTACCTCGCTTGTAGTTCGTTGGATGGGTTCTCATTGTTGGCAGGGTTGATGCGTGTGCTTTTTCCTGACGTAGCTCTACAATTGACACAGAAATTTTGTTTTAGTAAAGTTTTGACAAAACGCATTTCCAAACAGATTATATATATATATATATATATATATATATATATATATATATATATATATATATATATATATCACACAATAATTTTTCACTATTTTTTTGAATGTATATAAAATTAAGCAAAGAAAACATGTTGTAAACTTTTAACTCGATTATAGTCAATTATGGTGATATTAAACCCAAAATGTTTAAAAATCATATAATGATAAGTATGTCGTATAAGATACCATCAAGTCTAAAAGTTTTTTAAAGACAAGAACAATAACAATGAAGGTCGGCTAGTTACGGGGCACAACAAACAGTACTTCTGCCAACACTAGAACCGACAAAAATATCAATGCTGTAAGACGGAAGTAGGTCACGGTGGTGGAGGAATAGCAGCCCTGCTACTGCTAACCTCGCGCTCAGTAGTAGCAACAGTCTCCTTGACATCGGCATGTGGCTCAGAATCTGAGTGCTCGCTCGGGTCTCTTTCAGAGCTATAAGTCGGCTGTCTAAGTGGAGTAGCTGCGCGGGTGGTCTCGTTGACGGTGTGGATAGTGCATGAAGATGATGATTGGGACATGTTGTGACTAAATGTAATTGTGGTAGCAAGTGAACTTAGTGATGATAGCAACCGGAAAAAACCACGCTCAAAACGTAAGATAAGAAATTAGAACAAAGCTTGATATACTTAAACGCAAATAGTGGACATCCAAAAGAATACTATGTAAAATGCACATAATTCCTAGTATGATTTTCAATGATCAAAGTGGAAAGTCGGATTTTTTTTTATTCGTTTAAAATCATAACTATTCCCAGCATTACATGATACTCCCTGACGTAGACATACTTGATCCAGTTATGCAAATAAACTAAGTTTCCACTTTCGGTTGATCACCGAAAAAGCATGATAAAAACGATCAACTATTGAGAATATTTGGTAAGCTCACAGAAATATTTACACAAAATAGTTTCAAGGGATAATATACAAAAATAGATTCCAAACCAGATTTAAGTTACCAAAACAAGTCAAGAATTCAAAATAGTTCCTGTTACCTAAAGTAACGTAACACAAGTAGTGTGATGTACGCTATAGTATTTATGCGAGGTCACTTACTTAAACGTATTCAGCCGTTTAGTCCCTCTTAGTGTAGCCTCCCTACACTAACAATAAGTTTCAGCTTCTACTAGATGTCTGCCCGATGACACTAGTCTAATATACTAGTACTATGCACCCTGATTCGATGGAGTGAGAAGGGGCTAGCTTTCTAATAGCGCTATCCATAAGTACTAACGTCTCATCCCGATTGAGTGGGAATAGTGAGTTAAAAGTAGTGAGCTTCATCCTCTAGCATCAAACAACATACATACCAATTTTAGAGTTTCAAAGCAGTTTACAGTTTTGAATTACGTTCATAAGTTTCAAGTAAGTTATAGTTTCAAAGTACGTAAAAGTACTAATATAGAAATTTAAGTAAAACACATCATGCTTTTCACTCTAAAATCATAAAAACGGTAAAAAAAGGTTGTGAGAAACTCACCTTGTGAGTTAAGACGTGAGTATAAGTTCCCGCAAATTTCCAAGTAAAATAGGCAACCCAAACGAACATGCAACCTTCTACTCGAGACCAAAGGCAAGTAATAATACTTATTAGATCCTATACAATATGCTCGGACAATATTTATAGTCTATTAGTTGTGTCAATATTTAGTTTGTTACTAGAAGCCTTTATTCACAATATACATAAAATATCAAATTTGTCCCGAAAACTCGGCCACTTCGAGTAGCCGTTTGACCAAGTAAATATTATTTCTAGTTCAAATCGTTCACATACATTTTAATATTATGAATCTAGAGTGTCCATGATTTTTGGTAGATTTTTCCCATGAATTTATCCTAGCCAAATGGCTCGTACAAGTTTTAAACATATTTCTGGACACTTTTACAAAACATGTATGGCAGAGGGTTTAGACCTTTGAACCTTAACCTAGGCTTTTATTAGAATTTATTAAACATATATAAGGTATTCCAGATCCATTTTCAAGGCTCAATAAGTTTCCAATAGTGAGATATGACTCAACCAAAAAGGTACATTAAATCTGCCCAAAACAGTCCCTTATACAACCTTATTTGTAATGACCCAAAGATGGTTCAAATTTATTTTCCTTATACCAAAACTCTGTGATTTCAATATTAACATCTAAAGTGAGGTTTGAGAGGTAGTTTGAACTCTTTTCATGCATTTATGACCAAGTTATACCCTTTTTAGTGAAGACAAAAATCTGCACATGCAACAAAATCAAATTTTATACTTCACTAATACTCAATCATGTGCACCCATATACAAAATATTTTACCTAAATCCAACATATCTACAAAGTATATGATTGTAATCAACTCTGAGAGTTGGTTTTATACAAAAAGGATAAAGTATGAACACTTTATGAATTTTTAAAGATTGCATGTCCAATCAGGCCCAAAAGTAATTATTCTGCACACTGATCTTGCATGGCTATTTTGAAATTTCTAGACCCTTCCTATGATTTTGAGCCAAACTAAATAGGTGTAGATAACTCTTTTATGTGCGTTTTTAAAAAACAATCCAGCCATAACTCTAAAAATTAAGCAAGTTATGGTCGTTTTAGTGAGACTATAAATTTCAATCAGCTTACTTTTTAAGATCTTACCCACCATTTACATGCAAAAATCTTTTGTACCAAATCTAAAAATGACTCAACCAAATATGTAAACCATTTCTAACACTGTTTTAGAGTTCATATAAGTTCTTACTTCAATTTTTACATTTAGTTTAAGTGTTCATATCAAAAGTGCAAGAAAAATGTACAATCTTGACATTTAAAGAGTTTTGGTGCAAGAGAGACGCAAGTCTTGTTACACCTTGTTTCTTACTTTAAAAACAAATGAAATATGATGCTATTAACTTATGGGCTGAGGTAAATAAGTTTCTTGATGGAGTCTTGTTAATAATTTCTTGGTAAAACTCTTGATGTACAAGTATCTAGATGATCATTTGGAGTAGTTTTCTTGTGTTATCTTGGAATTTTAGCAATGGTCGATGGTGGTTTGTGGTTGTGTCGTCCCCAAGGGAGGAGGAGGAGGGTGAGTTGATTTTTCTAGAGAGAATATTGCAAGTAGTGTGTGTGCTTTTGCATGTATGAAAGAGTGAATGATAGTGGGATTGTAAGAAAAAGAAAGATGTGATATCTTGTAAGAACTAAAGTGATAAGCAACCAATTTCATTGGGTGTTAGAGGTGTGGAAGGGAGAGATCATCAACTCCACGCGACCGACGGGGATGATGTCTAGCTCATATAGCGCTATGTTTTCGATGATTCTACACTACGATTGGTATAAGCGAATATGGCTCTAGGAGTACTTCTATCTACAAAGTACAGTGGTGTAAAATCTTTCAGATATATTTCACTCTGTGAACAGCGTACAGAGGCTAGAGAGCGATATACTCTTCTCATCTCACTTAAACCAGAAATGAGTTTACTATGTCAAGGGAGATATTTCGTCCGCACACCTGTGACCTCACAGGTGTAATTGACTCTCAAGTATAGTAGTAGAGATAGAACGTTAGTTAAGTGTTGTATAGTGTAAGTATTAAGTAAATACGTAAAGTAACGTAAAAACATAACTTTTAAAAATAGTTTTGCAAGTTCATAAACTAACTTTTTCCAAGTGTATTGACACTTATATAATGTTACTTGAGCATATCTTTGGTCGTTAAGACCGTTAACTAAGATCTTAGGTCGAAGGTGCGTTCGTAAAACTAGGGTTCCTAGTAAAATAACTGTTTAGCACATAAAATGACATGATCACTTAAAAAATGAATCAACCCCAAAAAAAATCACAGATGTCGCAAGTTTGTTGTTGATTATTGACCTTAAAATATGCAGTTGTTACACTTATTTACCTTACAGTTGGTATCAATTATTCACCTATGTTCGTTTGTTATCCTAACTTGAAAGGGAATCCGAATGTAGGAATGGTCGTAGAGATAGCAAGATCGGTTTGTTTCTTCAAGAACCAAGATGTCAAGCAACATCCCATGAACGTACAAATACCGCTAGTGCTTTTTCGACCCACGTAATCTCCCGCATGATCAGAGTCAGCATATACTATGGTTTCTATGTCGGTCCCCTTAGGATACCATAATCCTAAGTGCTTAGTGCCTTTAATATATCGGAAGATACGTGTAACTGCTTCAAGATGAGAGGTTTTAGGATCCTTTTGAAAGCGGTCACAAATGCATACACTAAACATGATATCGGGCCTACTTGTCGTTAAATATAATAAACTACCTATCATCCCGCTATACTTAGTGTTATCCACGGACTCACCTTCTTCATCCTTTGTGAGTTTTGTATCTAAGGACATGGGTGTTTTCATTGGTTTAAAATCTTCTAATCTAAATTTTTTAAGCATTTCTTTTATATATTCAGATTGGTTAAAGAAGAGCTCGTCTTCTAATTGTTTTATTTGTAAACTAAGAAAGAAGTTAAGTTCACCCATAATGCTCATTTCAAACTCATCGTGCATGATTTTGGCGAAGTCATCACACAACTATTGACAAGTTGAACCGAATATAATGTCATCGACATATATTTGAACAATAATGAGATTTGAACCTTTTTTCTTTGTAAAAAGTGTGTTATCTACCATTCACATGTTATATTCATGTTTAAGAAGAAAAGATTTTAACCTATCGTACCAAGCTTTAAGAGCTTGCTTAAGACCATATAATGCTTTCTTAAGTTTGTAAACATGATTAGGTTTTTCGAAATCAATGAATCTCAGAGGTTGTTCCACGTATACCTCCTCATTAATAAAACCATTTAAGAATGCACTTTTACGTCCATTTGGAATAAATTAAAATTAAACGCACAAGCGTAAGCTAGTAATATTCTTATTAACTCTAACCTAGCTACTAGAGCATAAGTCTCATTATAATTTGTACCTTCTTGTTGATTATAGCCTTGTGCTACTAATCTAGCCTTTTTCCTAAACACGATTCCATTTTCATCGAGCTTATTCTTAAATACCCATTTAGTTTCTATAATTATCAAATACTTAGGTGGTGGTACTAACTCCCAAACATCATGTGTAATGAATTGATTTACTTCTTCTCGCATTGTGACTATCCAACTTTCATCTTTTAGTACTTCAGTTATATTCTTAGGTTTTGTGGTTGATATGAAACAAAAGAAAATACTTTTGTCTTGAGCTTGTGATCTAACTATTCTTGGTTAAGATTTCTTATAACGTTGTCTAACGGATGGTTCTTAGATTCCTTAATGTTGACAATTTTGTTATTTTCTAAAGTTTCATCCTCAATATCGTTTCCTAAATTTTTCTTGCCACTAACCTTGATGGCTTCTTCTTCAACTAAATCTTCATCAACTAAGGGTGACGTTTTAGATAGGGGAGGACTTTCATTGAATTTTACATTTAAGGACTCTTTGACTTTCATCGTATGTTTATTGAGAATGATGTAGGCTTTACTATTTTGAGAATAACCTAGAAAAACAACTTCGTATGACTTTGGGTCAAACTTGGTGAGGTAATCTTTCGTGTTTAAAATGAAGCACTTGCTTCCAAATACTTTGAAATTATCTAGAGTAGGTTTCCTACCTCTCAAGATTTCATATGGTGTTTTTCCTAAGATGGGTCTAATCAAAATCTTATTAAGTATGTAAGTTGAGGTGTCTACCGCGTTGCACCAAAACTTTTGTGGTATGGATTATTTATCTAACATGGTTATACTCATTTCTTGTAAAGTATGATCTTTATTTCTACTACACCATTTGATTGTGGAGTGCGCGGAGCAGAGAAGTTGTGAGTAATTCCATTGGAGTCACAAAAAACTCTGAATTGCACTTCATTATCAAATTCCCGACCATGATCCGTCCTAATGGATACTATTAAGGAACCTAATTAATTTTGGACCTTTTTACTAAATATCTCGAATTGCTCGAAAGCATCAGTTTTAGTTTTAATAAATCTTGTCCAAGTATACCTAGAATAGTTGTCTACTATTACTAAGGTGTAAAGGTTTCCTCTGTAACTCCGTACGGCAGATGGACCGAATAGATCCATGTGCAAGAGTTATAAGCATCTAGTTGTTGAGACTATGCTCTTAGCTTTGTGACTAGCATGAGCTTGCTTTCCAATTATACAAGGGTCACAGATATGTTGGTCAAACTTAAGCTTAGGTAAATTTCTAACTAGTTCCTTAGATGATAAAGATTGAATTAAACGCATATTTGTGTGACCTAATCTCCTATGCCATAAGGTAGAGTTTTCGTCAATTATTGTTAGACAAATTTTGTCTTTCAGATTATTTCCCAATTTCATCACATATAAGCCGCTTTTCCTAATACCTCTACCTATGGTCTTTCCGTCTTTAGTAATTTTACTAAAGTGCTCGGAAAATATTATCTTACATTTATTATCACATATTTGACTAACACTAAGTAGATTAAAACCTAAGTTATCTACATGCTCAACATTTGCAATATTAAGAGAGTCATGAGAGATCGTACCTTTGCCAATGATGTTTCCACGTAGATTACTACCAAAAATTACGTTACCTCCATTGTATGTTTTGTACGAAGGGAAAATCTTTCGGTTGCTCGTCATATGCTTTGTGCAACCACTATCTTTGATTTATTCATCGGGCTCCAAATCAATTCCTAAGCATATCTATTTAAATTACATAACAACTCAAACACTCGGTCCCCAATTTCTCATGGGTCCAACCTTGTTAGTATTAAACATCCCTTGCATTTGTTGCATTTGGTTAGGATGTTGAAATGATGGACAAATTCCCCAAGGTACGTAACTTTGTTGTTGGAGATCGTTAACATCAAATAACATCTATTTTATAGCATCATTTATCCCGTCGTTGTTGCTCATTTTACATTCTTTTATATAAGAATTGGTACTTAATTGATTATATTTATTAATTGCAGTAATTATCGAGCATTTGTTGAAAGTTAACTAAAAGGCACGCATTTTGGAGCATAAACGAAAAGTTCAAGAAAGTCTACTGATTCTGACAACTAATACGTCGTATCAATCTAGAAGTATACGCCGTATCCAAGACTTTGACGAACTAAAAGACCATTGCCTTACTTAGAAGAATACGTTGTATCCACATCAAAGATACGACGTATATAATACTTTAATCAATAAAGAAGAACCAACTGTTTTGACATCAATACGCCGTATCCAGCAAGAAGATACGGTATTTCCATTCCCTAACTTCACAAGACATCCATGACGATCAAGAGAGCTATACGCCATATCCAGAAGACCTATACGTTGTATTCATAGACGATCCAAGAATATTCTGGAATATAATAATCGTGGAGCCCACGCCAAGTTACCTCAATACTCTGTATTGAACCCTTTCAATACGGCGTATCGGCCTTTTTTAGACTCTATAAATACAAAACCCTAAACTCGTTTTAGGTATGCTTTTAACCACCAAGTCCGATTCTCAAAAGATCTAAGAAGCCAAAAAGGTCCTGCAAAGCGCTCCATTCCATAGGAAAACCTTTGTAATCTGTATACTCTAAATACGTGTTTGGTTTTATCACTTTAATCGTTCGTCTATGATGTTTGTATAATTACAATGACTATCGGCTAATACCTTTAGTTATTAGCCATGTTTATGATAATATAATATTTTACTTATTCGTTGCGTGTTGATTATGTGTATCACTTCATACTTGTTTATATGCTTAAGTATGGGTTTAACCTATCATTCAACTGGATCTAGGAATACAAATTTCGCATTAGCTAGAGTCTGGGATAGAACTACATGCAGCCGTTTATATATCTAGAGCAATAGGATCACAAATATTGACTTGCCATTGCCTTTGGTTTAGTGAATAGGTAGACTACCAGGTAACCTAGGATTACACATAACGTTCTGATTCCTTGGGTGAAGATTTGGATAGTGGACTACTAGTATATAAATAGTCGTTAAGCAGTAAGTTAGTAAAGCCTCAATGAGCTAGGGTTCGATAAGATCACCATTATTGTCTCCTAGATAGATTATAATCGACCGTGAATGCTTTATGTGGGTTTAGGTTAATTGTGACAGGATTAACTACAATACAAACCTAGAGTTTAGGGAGAAGTCTCACCTAAGCTTAAGAATGATATATCGCCAACGAAGTAGAACAATCATTGCACTTATAAACAATTCATGCATTTTATTAGATTAAATATGGTTAATGCTTTTTTCTTACATTAGGCTTGACCGCTTCTTTATCTTTTGTTTATCAACTTGCGTGTGTTAATTGTTATCATTTAGGCTAGATAAACCAAAACTCGTGCCAGTCTCTCAAGCTAAAAACCCCCCCTTTTCCGTTAGTTTAGGTTTAGATAGATTTAACTATGATAAATTAGGACTAACTTAGATAACTAAAATACTGATAGATTTAAGTGTTAACGCTCGCTCTTAGTGATCGACACCCTACTTACCAATAAACCTACAACTAATTGGGTACACTACTCGTTAGTGTTTTTTAATAGGTAAAGTCGGCAAAATATAAATGGTAAAACTTGAATAACAAATTACCTACACACGACAAAACACGTATCAAGTTTTTAGCGCCGCTACTGGTGAGTGAGTTTGTTTAATTCTTGTTTATTGGTATTTTTAGTATTGGTGTAATTCAGTTTGTAATTCTGTATTGTTTGTATTGGTGTATTTAGATTAGTTTGCATTGTATATTTTTACATATTTGTGTGTTTGTGTGTTTTTCTGCATTGCTAAAATCTTGTTGTTATACTTCTGATTCGAATACTCGATACGGCGTATTCCTACTTTCGAATACGGCGTATCAATTTTTTCAAAACCAATACAGAGTATTCGACATCAAGCTTTAATACGGCGTATTCAGTCTTCTGAATACGGCGTACTAGTCTATTTGACCTTTTTATGTCTTCGTAGTCAATTTAATATAGGAAATGGAGGACCGGGATATGACTATGGAAGAATATGTTCAGTATGAAACTGAGAAAGCTCTTAGAAACGGTAAAGTATATAACTGGGAAACTGCTACCTATGGTAAGATCAGGTATGTTGATGACGTTAATGATCTCAGATTTTTTGAAACAAAATTTCCAACTATAGTTTATGATGATGCATTAAGCTTAGAATCACGTTTCTCATCTGAACCCACGGTAAGTTCTAAACGTGTCGATGAAGTTAATTTGAAAAATGGACATCATTGTCCGAAAGTGATGATGAGGAATACAATGTTATATCCTATAATGATCTATTTCTTTTTAACATAATTTCTATCAATAATTCAAAATGGATACGGACAATGATGATGATAAAATCAATATCAAACAGTTTTCTGGGGATATATTTATCAAACCATCACATAATGTAATAAGTATCAATGATGGTACATATGCACAAGGGTCAAATAAATTTTTAGAAACAAGTCATGATACAATTAATAAGTTTTTCGCAATTAAAACTTTATCAAAGAATCAAGTGTTAATATCATGATTTGGAATTATTTTAACAATGGGATGCTAATAAATCTTTTAAAAATTTATATGTGCCATTTGGCATCTTGTTCGACCCTAAGTTGTTTTATAAGAATGAGATGAAGCTGAAGGAAGTATAACTTAAAGACTTTTCTGTAAACAAAAGTGTTTGCCGGGAGATAACCCGGAATGTAATTTCTATTTTGTTATCGAGTCTGTCTTCCCAGGTTATCGATACGGCGTATCCAATTCCATGGATACGGCGTATCGCACATCCTGGACGTTATCCCTTTTATTTTCTACACTTTAAAACTTTTTTTATCAGACTTGTCGATACGGTGTATTTAGATTTCTAATACGGCGTATTTGACCTCTGACACGTATTAGGATTTGTTTTTACAGGTTTTGATACCGCGTATCCAGTAACATGGATACGGCGTATCGACTTCCTGTACAGTTTACATTTTTATTTTGTTTTCTAACCGACGATTATTTGGAGATAGAATTGTTTTGGTTTTCTTATAATTTATACAGGAACATACTGAACGAATGAATGAATTTGGTAGAATACATATTATCTGGAATCTAAGTGTGTTGTAGTCATGCTGGTATTTAGACGCTTTTACAACACACGTTCTTGCTCATGTACGCTTAATGGAGGATCATACAGAGCAAATCTCAGGGGAGTTTTTTGTTCTAATTCTTTTATTTCCTGTTTCCATGTTATATTATACAACGTGGGCGTTGTATATCTCAAAAGGGGGGAGGAGAATTAGAACACTATTTGTCCTTATTTTTACATTAATATACCTAATTTATGCTTAAATTTTAAAAAAATTAGCATATTTTTATGAAATTAGTAGTTACATGACCCGCACACATAACTCTTATTTTCATATTGTGAGGATTAAGCCTATTCCGTTTCCTAATTTTTATTCCACCAATATATGAGTGTTCCCGTGACTGTAGTAAACTTTAAAAATTAGCTTGGTATACTATTCGAGACCACCATAATTAGTACTATTTTAAATAGATGGAGTGACCTTTCTAAATTGGTAAATTTCTAGGATTACACCAAAAAGCCTATACATGTGATATTAACTAACCACGCTGGTTAGTTAACCCCCCGTATAAACCCTTTGTTTACTCTCATCTTTAGAGTAAGATACCCTTAGAAAAACCCTCTAAGCCATTCCTATCATTTGTTACACCACTATATTTGTTTCATTACACCCTTACACCTTAGCCTACCCTGTAGATTAAGTCCTTAATCGGTTGCTAGTTGCTTTTGTGTAAAAGTATGTATTTCCTATGTTCGTGTGCGTATTTTCTATTTTTGGTTAGGTCAGGAAATTGCACAATGCAATGGGAATGTAAAAGTAGTAGTGTCTTTTATTTTTTGTATATTTACTACTTTCACTATTATCATCGGAAATAGAATCCAGATTTATCATATTCATGAAGTGGTCAAATTTTACAACTAAATTTCGTGTTTAATTTATGTTAAAAAAATCAAAACAAAAAGAAAATTACAAAAAATATAAGAGAAAAAAAAAGGAGAGGATTGTGAGATAATCGGTTTGTCTAAACTTAACCGATTTTATTATTTATGACGACCGATTATTCGTTGGTACGTATTATAAACCAACGATGTAAAGTTTTGTTGTATATTATTTCCAGTTGGTCGTAATATAAACCAACTATGTAATTTTTGTATCAAGTGGTAGATATCGCCACTATTGTGGTATATTATATTATAGATGATTGGGAGTTGGCCGTTACGGGAATGCCAACTAAGTTTGTTTTATTGATCTTTAATCAAGACATCTTTGTGTCTATTTCGTGTCTACTAAAGCGTGAGTTTCTAATGTTAATGCATGAGTTAGTCTATGATTTGTGTATTTTTCATGGGTATGGTCGGGAAAGTAGCTAGCAACATTTTTTTTATTTGTTTGGACTTAATCTATTTGTTTTGTTCTTTTATTTAACACCAATTATAAATATTTCCCATGCCTAATCCTTAACCTTTGGGTTTGCTATTTGCTCGACATGAGGAGTGAGCATTCATCAACAAAGTGTCTCATTCATTGATTTGAATTTGTTTGGTGTATTTTGTCGCCCTGTTGGTGTATTACTGTTTGGTAATGGATTACTTAATCCTGACCTATATATCATTCCTTTTCCCAAACCGAAACTTTGGTTTCAACACGAATGAGGAGAGACAATCATATGTGTCTCAATCAATGAATTTGAATGTGTATATGTTTGGTTTTCTAGCTGTGTTGATTAATACTATTAGTGAATATTACTAGTCATATTCTTTAGCTTATTCGAGTTAAAGCAATCACAAGTGTCACGGTCATGGATTTGAGCGTGCATTTATGGTTTTGTCGCCTTTTCTAGAATATTGGTATCGATAGATATTAAAAAGAATGATCAACCCTTAAACCTTATCATATTAACCCAATTTACCTTTTTAGACTTGTTACTCCTTAGCTTTAGTGGTGGAGATGTGTATCCTTGCCAAGCTTATGATAGAATACTCATCACGACTGAGCAATTGAGCGAATTACTAAATATTACCACATAAATTAGTTGAGTAATTTGAGTGTTTTTATTTCCTATTTCGTGAGGCGTTTGGTTGTGTGCTAGTGATTGAATAAAAAAATGCTTAAAGGAAAAATCCCAAACATTCGTTAGGGATACATTTTCATAAGAAAAATCTAAAGTAAACTTGAGGACAAGTAGGATTCAAGTGGGAGGATATTTGATGACATCAAATAATGTCTATTTTATAGCATCGTTTATCCCGTTTTTGTTGCTCATTTTACATTCTTTAATATAAGAATTGGTACTTAATTGATTATATTTATTAATTGCAGTAATTATCGAGCATTTGTTGAAAGTTAGCTAAAAGGCACGCATTTTGGAGCATAAACGAAGAGTTCAAGAAAGTCTACTGATTCTGACAACCAATACGTCGTATCACTCTAGAAGTATACGCCGTATCCAAGACTTTGACGAACTAAAAGACCATTTCTTGACTTAGAAGAATACGTCGTATCCACATCAATGATACGACATATATAATACTTTGGTCAACGAAGAAGAACCAACTGGTTTTACCTTAATACATTGTATCCAGCAAGAAGATACGGCATATCCATGCCCTAACTTCACAAGACATCCATGACGACCAACAGAGCTATACGCCTTATCCAGAAGACCTATACGATGTATTCACAAACGATCCAAGAATATTCTGGAATATAATAATCGTGGAGTCTACGCCAAGTTACCCCCAATACGCCGTAGTGAACCCTTTCAATACGACGTATCAACCTTTTTCCAGACTCTATAAATACAAAACCCTAAATTCATTTTAGGTATGCCTTTAACCACCAAGTTCGATTCTCAGAAGATCTAAGAAGACAAGAAGGTCCTACAAAGCGCTCCATTCCATTGGAAAACCTTTGTAATCTCTATACTCTAAATACGCGTTCGGTTTTATCACTTTAATCATTTGTCTATGATATTTGTATAATTACAATGACTATACCTTTAGGTACAAGTCATGTTTATGATAATATAATGTTTTGATTCTGTTTATATCGATTGTTTACTTATTCATTGCGTGTTGATTATGTTTATCACTTCTGATGCGTATTTTACTTTAAAATATAATTTACCAAGTTTTAAATTTATGAAACTCGATCTACCTGACAACGCACTAACGGGCAGGGAACCCGATCGTGGGTAGTATAGAATGGTAAATTCGAGGTCGTCCTAAGAGCTAAGTTGTAATTAGTTTTAATTTGAAATGTCACGTTTAGAAAATGGTTTTGAGTTGATTTGAAATAAATAACAATAAAATAAATAACTGGAAATTAAAAGAGTTGGAGATATCAAGAGAGAAAACGTGCTAACCTAGTTACTTCATTACTATTGTTATGAAAACACTTTCCTGTGCAATGTTAAACTATGGTTTCATTAGTGGTTTCTAAGGTCGATAGACTTGAATGTGCATATTTAGTCTATCCTATACTTCCTGCGATTCCGAATCAGTCCCAAATCATCTGGGAGGTAGGTTATCCAGGTTGCAGTGATTAATCCCAACTATTCCCAAAACATATCTAATAATCTATAAAGATTATTAACCCTCTTTGAAAGAGTTCCTGTGCTTTTTAAGTATATTAAGTGATAAGTGCGGTGACCGGTTAGTTCCTACACCAGGTAAGGAGTTAGTGATCCTCCCTAGTACCCATTGGATCCCATATTGACTAGATAATCTAATAATGGGGCAAGCTAGGTCCAAACCACCCGTACTACCAAAACCCAAGGTTACACGATAGTCAAGGAATATCTAATGAAACCATAATCTAACAGGAAACAATCATAACAAAAGTAACTACATAACTAGGCCAGCACTTTAAGTGCTTAGCCGCTCATGGTAACGGAAACACAGCAAGAAATAGAAGAAATCATAGATTGAAAACTCATAATTCTTACAGTATTCGTATTTGAACGATTAAATACAAAAAGTAAGTAAAGTGTGATCTCCCTTGGACTCCAGGTGGAATTCTTCGAAGGTTGGAAGCCTTTGTCGCCTCTCCAATTGGCTGTGGAGGAAGTGATGTCGGAATAGCTTGAATGAGGCCTCTATTTATAGGTATCGAACCTGTTACGGCGTAACTTATAAATGTGTTACGCCGTAACCTTCTTACACGACATTCCATATTTAAGCAGTTGTTACGGCGTAACCAGATATGGTGTTACGCCGTAACCTTCAAATAATGTCCATAAGTACGTGATCTTCATTCCATATTTGTGGATCTTCATGGTTACGGCGTAACTGGATATGGTGTTACGTCGTAACTCTAACTTTGACAAGATTTCCTTCTAAATATATGGTTACGGCGTAACTAGATATGGTGTTACGCCGTAACCTTGTCCTTGATCTTCGTACTTGCTTAATTTATGTTACGGTGTAACCATTTTTGGTGTTACGCCATAACATTCTTCAGAATTTACACTTTAAGTCCTTTTTCCCTTGTTTCTTGTCATTTTTCTGCATTTCACCTGGAAACTACAAAATGATAGAAAATATCTCGTTTTCAAGCATTAGTGAAACATTTGCAAGTAATATAGGGGGTAATTTGATACTAAAAAGTATTAAATATTTGATATTATCAAATATCCCCCCACTTGACTTTTGCTTGCCCTCAAGTAGAACCTGTTAAAACATTTCATAAAAAGATTTCTTGAGAATAACTTCAAGAAATGAATTTATAAAACTCTCATGCTAGAAAACACCTCACGAAAAGGGGATAAAAGTCACTCAGCTCTCCACTAGTCTAAGTGTTTCATTTTCAGGGTGATCGCTCAATTGCACAGTCATAGCGTGTATTCTATCATAAGCTTGGAAAGTACACAAATCTGCACCAGTTAGAATTAGAGTCTAAATAATTCTCAAAGGCAACAAGGGTAATATGTTTTTAAAGGGTGATAAAGGGGGTTATGATAGACATGGGATACACATTTAATAGTTGTTAACACAAAACAAATAGTCTAAAATAATCTAAGGTTGTCATAACTAGCTACTGTCCATCCATGGGTCCAAGAGTTTAAGTCCAAAAATCTGATCTTCAATAATGGGCTACTAGCTCCATTATTCATGAGTATTGGGATGACTTGGTGTAATAATTGGCTACTAGCTCCATTTTACTGAGATGTCTTAGTGCATTAATGGGCTACTAGCTCCATTTTTTTATATATATATATTTTTTTTTTGCAGCATCTTTACATTTTTAGCACATGGGTGGCTTTTTGTTTCACCCTCTTTTCTTCATTTTCTTCATAATATGCAAATTTACAGGAGTTTATATCTTTAATTATTGCCCCTGCAACATCCGATATTATACGCACTTCCCCCACTTGAGATAAACAATGTCGAAAGTGATAATACAGGGGGGTCTTTATAGATCATAACTGATTGGTCTTCCATGAATGCATATAATTCCCGTTCCCATTCCCCCCCCCCCCCCGAACCATGGACTTAAGTAGCCAAAATTTTCAACACAAAGAAAATTAAGACTACAGGGTAGGCTAAGGTGAAATGGTGTAACGAAACATATAGAGTAGGGTGAAAACATAGATTGGTTTAACAAGGGTGATATAGGGGTACCTTGCACTAATAATGAGCGCAACAAAAGGGTTTATCATGGGAGGTCGACAAGTCAGTGTAACAAGTCGATAAACACACACATATAGGCTATTTGGGTGATTTCCTAAGTGTTTCCTTCTTGAACTATCTATTCCTGCTAATCATGTAGGTCTCGAAATGATGTACATGCCAAGTTCTAAAGTCTACAATACTAACGGCACACTCAATATTTTGGTGGATTTTTGAATAATATGATAGAAATGGAATATTAGGCATAAATCTCACCAAGTATAATAAAGGGTAAAGTGCATTCGGCAAAGATTAATTCTAGTTATTTAAGAAAAATTTGTCAAAAATTTTAAAATTGGCATAATTTTCAAAGAAAACTAGAAAATCAAAGGCAAAACATACGTCAAGTATTAATTCTACTCCCATCCCCCCACTTGATTTGTACAATGTCCCTATTGTACATTAAGGAAATTAAATAAAAAGGAAAGAGTGGAATTAAGACAAGAAACTCCCTGAGCTTTGCTTTGAAATTTGAAATTTGGCAGAAATATTTAGATTATTTCCGTCTTCTCGCAAGCTCTTTATCCCCTGTGATCACAAAACAAACCAAAGCATAAAATCGTTTTACAACAATTATGAAGTGTACAGGAAATACAAACCTAACTCACTTTCGTAGGAATCATGGTTACATTTAGGATATGCAACAAGCCTTTTAAACCACTTGGTGGCCCAAGTGGACGAGTTTAGTCCCGTGAGGGCTTCTAGAGAACATACCCACAAAGTCCATTTACGTATACAAGGTTTAGACATGTTTAAAACTTAAATTTTTAAGAATTCAGAAGGAGGTTACGACGTAACCTTAGAATGGGTTACGTCGTAATCAAGTGGTAAATTTTTTTAAGTTTTAAGGAGTTACGGCGTAACTAGTAAATGGGTTACATCGTAACTATGGTGGTTAAGGCATAACTAAAGTTGTTACGCCGTAATTGCTGCAAATTCAGCAAAGTTACCACATGATTATGAGTCAAACCGGTCTCGATAATTGGCTCTTAGCTTCTGGATTCTGCAAAACAAAGTAAGAAACATGCAAACCAACTAATACAAAAAGGAACTTTTATTAAATAAAGGACGGGTTGTCTCCCGACAAGCACTTTTGTTTATTAACGAGTTTTTAAGTTAGACTCATGCCCATCCTACGTTTCTTCATTTTCTAATTTTTCCTGCTCCTTATTTCTCCAATAATCTTTGTTTATTTTTTCCATAGTCTGTTTACATACCTTTCCAAATGCCACTTTTACCCAGTTGTCAAAGCATAAATTCTCCCATTCTAAATTTGTTCGCATATCATCGTTGCTACTTTCCCAATATTCTTTGTTCTCCCAAGGGTTGTCTCCTCCATCACATTCGTCGAAGTAGGGGTTACATGAAGCCCATTTGGTGCATGTGTCTTCTTTCCACTAGTAAATTGGTTTACACCAATGTCTCCTTTTTGTATTGGAAAGATCTTCTGAACTACCATTAATTATTTTTACCCTTATATCGGCGATGTTGGGTGTTGTTTTGGGAAATCCTTTTATGTTCAAGATCTTAGTTTTCGTAAATACTTCACCATCCCCCATGTTATATTTAGTTATTTTAGCTTCTTCTTTTATAATTGGTGGGGGCTCTGTATAGGGTATTCCTAGTAACTTGTTCCTCATTTGCTTATATTCTTCATCATTGTAGTCAATGAATCCATCATATAATGTAGGTTCTAGGTAGTTTATGATTCCTTCCAAGTCATCCAAATCTCTGCTAACCCCTGAAAACCATTCTTCAGATAACTTGTTAATCATTGCCTTGATTATTGCTCTTGCCTTGGTCTCCCCACATTTATCAGGATCCGCATGTTCTTCTGTTATAGTCTTTTCTCGTGTTTGCCCTCCAAACTTATTGTTCCAAAATTTTTGAAGGATCCTTTCTTTAGTTATATCGTTTACATTACCGTACCTTACCCTTACCCAGTTTGTACAGCTTAATCCTTCCCATTCTAAGCTTATGTGATCATCATCGTTTGTGCTTTTCCAATAATGCTTCAATTTTTTTTTCAGGATCTCCCCTCCGTCGCATATTTCGTGGTAAGGGTCACATGATGCCCATAATGTGTATCCTTTTCATGTTCTTGACGAACAGGTTCACACCAATGGGTTTTACTGTCAGCTCCATAGCTTAGTTCATCCTGTGATGTTGGTCGCTCGTTAAGGTGTTCACTAATAGCTGTAGTTAAATAACACTTTTGTTCCTTTATTTTGATTTTTACCCTGTCTTCCTTAATCCCAAGCCAGACTTCTCTGGTGGAAATATTAATCTCAGCACGAATGTGTGCTAAAAAAGGTTGACCAAGAATGATAGTTTTATTGTTTAATCCCTTTGTATCAATGATTACAAAGTCGGAGGTGAAAGAAAAGTTATCAATATTTACCAGCGAGTTTTCTATTATCCCTTGAGAGAAACACCTAGTTTTATCAGCCATTTCTACTATTATGTTAGCCTTCTTTGGGTCAGCAAGACTTAATTCTTCCAACATAGATTCAGACATAATATTAACGTTGGCTCCTAAGCCTGCTATTGCATTTATGTTAAATATGTCAACTGAACAAGGGATAGTAAGACTTCTTGGGTTTGGTTTTTCAGGTAGGCTCGATATTCTTTCAATTTGGCTGGTTTCTTTCTGATGCGCGTCATTTTTCGGTGTGTTAACCATCTTGCACTCACTTACTTCATGTTCTTGTCTTCTAAGTTGATCGATCTGAGCCTCCCAATCTCTTAGGGCATCATCCTTGGCTTGCCTCCTAAGGTTTAAATGACTATTGTCCCTTTTTTGTTGAATTTTCTAGCATTTCTCTAACTCCACTTCAAACTAACCACCTAGGCCATGATTGCACTGTTCTTCATTTTCCCTAGTGTTTTTGCTCAGGGTTTTAGTGATTTTAGGATGAATAGGGGATTGTGATGCCTGAAAGTAAGGATTGCATCTAATGGCGGTTCAAGGTTTTTATAACGGGGACTTAAATGGTCCTTGTGTTTGGTAAGGACATCGGCTTTGGCCGAGTATGGTTGAAATTCATCGTAATCCTGGGTTTTTATTGTTTCTTCATATTCTAAGTATTCTGAAATGGTCATATCATCAATCTTAATACTATACTGGGTGCATGGTTTTGTGTAAGTTCAAGATACTGCTCAATGGTGAGATATTCAATGTCAACCTCATCCATGATGTTTCTTAGAGAATAGATCCAGGTAAAAAGAGACATAATTGCAAAAATTCAAATTACTACTAATTTTTAGCTCCCCGGAAACGGCGCCAAAAACTTGATGCGTATTTTATTTTAAAATAAATATTTACCAAGTTTTAAATTTATAAAAATCGATCTACCTGACAACGCACTAACGGACAGAGAACCCGATCGTGGGTAGTACAGAATGGTAAATCCGAGGTTGTCCCAAGAGCTAAGTTGTAATTAGTTTTAATTTGAAATGTCCCATTTAGAAAATGGTTTTGAGTTGATTTGAAATAAATAACTGGAAATTAAAAGAGTTGAAGATATCAAGAGAGAAAACGTGCTGACCTAGTTACTTCATTACTATTGTTATGAAAACACTTTCCTGTGCAATGTTAAACTATGATTTTATTAGTGGTTTTTAAGGTCGATATACTTGAATGTGCATATTTAGTCTATCCTATACTTCCTGCGATTCTGAATCAGTCCAAAATTATCTGGGAGATAGGTTATCCAGGTTACAGTGATTAATCCTAACTATTCCCAAAACATATCTAATAATCTATAAAGATTATTAACCCTCTTTGAAAGAGTTCTAGTGCTATTTAAGTATATTAAGTGATAAGTGAGGTGACCGGTTAGTTCCTACATCAAGTAAGGAGTTAGTGATCCTCCCCAGTACCCATTGGATCCCATATTGACTAGACAATCTAATAATGGGGCAAGATAGGTTCAAACCACCCGTACTACCAAAACCCAGGGTTACACAATAGTCAAGGAATATCTAATAAAACCATAATCTAACAGGAAACAATCATAACAAAAGAAACTACATAACTAGGCCAGCACTTTAAGTGCTTAGCCGCTCATGGTAACGGAAACACAACAAGAAATAGAAGAAATCATAGATTGAAAACTCATAATTCTTACAGTATTCGTATTTGAACGATTAAATACAAAAAGTAAGTAA
Organism: Tanacetum coccineum; assembly: GCA_026074375.1. Classification (NCBI taxonomy): domain Eukaryota; kingdom Viridiplantae; phylum Streptophyta; class Magnoliopsida; order Asterales; family Asteraceae; genus Tanacetum; species Tanacetum coccineum. The sequence goes on along the minus strand of BQNB010057448.1, from coordinate 9,656 downwards.
AGTGTGATCTCCCTTGGACTCCAGATGGAATTCTTTGAAGGTTGGAAGCTTTTGTTGCCTCTCTAATTGGCTGTGGAGGAAGTGATGTCGGAATAGCTTGAATGAGACCTCTATTTATAGGCATTGAACCTGTTACGGCGCAACCAATAAAGGTGTTACGCCGTAACCATCATACACGACATTCCATATTTAAATAATTTGTTACGGCGTAACCTGATATGGTGTTACGCCGTAACCTTCAAATAATGTCCATAAGTACGTGATCTTCATTCTATATTTGTGGATCTTCATGGTTACGGCAGTATTAAAAAGGTAAAAAGGTAACCGAATGAAAGAACGCCAAGATATCAAACCAACCCGATCATAACAAACTCATACACAAATAAGTATAACACTTTCTAGCTTCTACTTCACTAATTAGCAAATAAATGTGTCAACTTTAACTATCTAATTACTTTCATAAAAACTATACAAGATCAAAACTTTTATTTATTTTATCACCGTTATAAGACCCTTAAGTAAGCACCGGCCTCAGATGTAGAAGGATGGAATAAGAAATAAGACATGAAAAGTTAGAACAAAATAAGCTAATTAAAAGATGAAAACTTTAGATCTAAATCCACCCGAAACTAAGGTGTTCAATCAAGTGAACTCGGATCGGGTATATTTAAGGATTTAGATCTAAGAAAAATAAGCTAGAATTAAAAAGCAACAAACTTTATGCTAGAAAATAAGCTAGAAATATAAGATCTATTATTTTTAGATCTAATCCACCCGAAACTAAGGTGTTCAATCAAGTGAACTCGGATCGGGTATGATTAAGGATTAGATCAAAAAAAACAAAAGAAAAAGCTTTGAATAAAAATAAGCATCAAAAAATAAGTAAAATAAGCTCACTCGACAAAGCTCTAAATCGAAAACATTATAAATAAGCTAGTCTGAAATAAGCTAAGGAAGTTAGCTTAATAGAATATAAGCTTAAAAGCCGAATCCAAAATAAGCTATAACATTGACTTATTTGAAAATAAGCCAAAGAAAAGAAGAGTAAAGAAAAACTATAAGACATAAGCATAAAGATAAAAAGCATTAATAAAACCAACCTTAAAAAGCATCTTCATTCATGAAAAATAAGCCAATACAATAAGTTGAGAATAAGCTAAAAAGCTATACAAATAATAACTAAATAAGCTTATAACTATTCTACTTCCTAAAACTACCCTAGTAAGACTAATTTATTTAATAAACTAAATCTACCTCTAAATTCCTCACACTAAAATCTAACACTCATGTTCTCTGATGTGCGGCTTCAATATATAGCCTACATAGGTAGGGGTATTTTCGTCATTTTAGAGGCCTCCATCCACTCATATGCTGAATCTAGGGGTATTTTAGATTATATTACCCTCCACCAACCGCCTCGATATTGTCCGGCCAATAGGTCTGCCTCGGTACTGACACAGGTGCCTACGCTCGTAACTAGAACACAGCGCAGAGTGTCCCCCACACGTGTCACCTTTGATTGGTCCACCAGCCACCTTTAACAGACCTGGACCTCGTACTGAATGTCCTGCCACCAATCGTACCTCGACTGACATGTCAGTGACAGTCAGACTGTACCTCCGTACCTTGCAAATCTGACATACAATCATTAGATGGCCAGGTCACCACTTAATGGTGCCACTGCAGAAACACTGAGTTCCGTCACCAGATGTCAACCCTTCGGTACAGACTGCCTGCCGGACCACCGGTCAACGGTAGTCAACGGCGGCAGTCAACAGTGGTCAACGACGGTCAACGCTGCCGGACCACCGGTCAACGGCGGCGGTCAACGTCGGTTAACGGTGGTGGACCACCGGTCAACCACCGCTGGACCACCAGCTGGAACCACCGTCAACGTGTTGCCGCCCATTCAAGAACGGGTCATACAGTTGGGGGCCGGGTCAGGACTGGGCCCGGGCAAGATCGGGTCATGGGCCGGGTCGGATCGGGTCGGGTCCGGGTCGAGTCGGGTCCAGGTCGAGTTTGGGTCGGGTCCGCCACGTGTCAGCCACGTGTGCCTACGTGGCATCCACGTGGTTGCTGACGTGGATAATGGAGGGGATGTACCCTCCTGCATACTCGAACTCATGACCTCTTGGTTAGAGGCAAAGGGTATTACCAGCCGAGCTAGGCAAATCCCCTATTTTAATATTATGCAAAATATTTTTATTTTTTTATTTATTAAAAAAAACCCGATTTTTGAGCCCAGGTCAGAATATTAATAAAGAAAGGTTCAAAATGGCGAAAATGGTTCAAAATAAAAAAATAAAAAAGTTCAATATAGAAAGGCCGGTATCGTTGGACTTGTTTTTTCGTGCTCTTTTCAATGGTGTGATCGAGGAATATTCACGACTTCGTTTGAACCTCGATAAACGTGAAAACGTCGTCGAAAGTCACCCGAATTTTACCCTTTTTTGCTTCGTTTTCAATCCTTTGTACCTGTAAGACATAAAAACACAATACAAACATATTTGCAACATAAATTATCTATAATTTAGTGTTTTTTAGTATCCTTTTCTATGTTTTAATTACGGGTTATAAAAGATGTGTATTTTAGCGTTCATCAGGACCCATGAGGGTAACTAAACACCTTAAACATCCATCATATGATTGTTACATGGGCATAGGCAATTGGCTTGGTCGCGTGTAACACGTGTTTGTTTTATTATTTAGATTTGTGATAGTGTTTGTGGAAGCTGCAAAGCAATTAGGTGAGTTTCATAGCCCCTTTTTCTTATGTTTTCTTGGGGTGAAAATGATGCTATGAGTATTAAATGTTTTAGTTACTATGATAATGTGTTTTAAATGAGGCATGGGCTATACGAGAACTACTGAATGTTTTATGTGCTACATGCTAATGATGATATGGAATGTTGTGCTTGAGCGTGACCATCTCAAGCATAGTGGATTGTTTATAGAGACGTGACTGTCTCCATTTATGTAGAATTGTTAGTAATGAAGCGGACCGCTTATTGTTTGTGGAATGTTGACAGTGGAGCGTGATCGTTCTCATTGTTGTACTTTCGTTTCTAATATTAGTGACCATTGAGCGTGAACGTCTCAATGTGGATTGATGTGATTGCATGTTAGCTTGTATGATAGATTGTTGTATGTCCTGCTATGCTATGTTTTACTTATTACATGATGTTTCAAGCGATTTCTTGTGGTGGCTCTTAAACCAAAGAACCTCTCACCAACATTATGTTGATGTTTAAGCATCATTTTCAGGTGAGCATCATGGGAATAAGATAGAGAGAAGTGGCTAAAAAGAGACCGTAGGATGTCATGGAGTTTATTGCTTTATTGTCTTGAATTTTGCATTGTTTGGATTATGGATAATTGGTTGCATTGATTTCTATCGGGCGAGAACCTTACGTTCTCAAAAAAGACAACCTTTTGGATATTGTTAGTTTTATTGGGTATTCTTATGACACTTTGTGTCTATGCTTTACTTATTTATTTCATATAGAATTTTCTGTATAGACGCCATTATGTTGTGATGATATCCTTTCTCGTGACGCCTTGCGTTTCTGCCTTGGCGGGGTGTGACATAATTCTCTACCGAAAACATACCTTCTTATAATTTCATCAGGACATGATTTGAAGAGGTATGGATCGTCCCATATGTATTTCCATACATCGTTCAAGAATTTTTTTTCTTAAATAATAAGTCAGATGCTGAGGAACGATCTTAGAGATGAGGAAATTCGCATAATCTGCGTACCACGGGTCGGGTTCAGTATTCTTTAGTTTAATAACCATGAGGTGTTCGTCAGGAAAATTATCTTGTATGGTATTCGATCGTTTAATTCCTCCAAACCCAGATTTTCAAGTCTAGAGAGATGGTTAGCAGCTAGGTTTTCAGTCCCCCTTTTTATCCTTAATTTCGATAGTGAATTCCTAAAGAAGTAAAACACACCTAATTAGTCTAGGTTTAACATCCTGTTTGCTGAAGAGATATTTGAGGGCTAAATGATCAGTGTAAACCACCGTTTTAGACATTATTAAATAGGACCTAAATTTGTCGAATGCATATACTACTGCTAATAGTTCCTTTTCAGTAGTGGTATAATGTTCTTGAGCATTGTTCATAGTTTTACTTGCATAATAAATTGGGCGGAATTTTTTCTCAATCCGTTGTCCTAGAACAGCTCCAACACAATAGCAGCTGGCAGTCCGACAATTACATCAAAATCTTAAATCCTAATAAGCAAATGATCCCGGAAGCAGTGATAGTTTATCTGATTAAATGGGTCAAATGATTTATGCATTTGTCTGAGAAGTCAAATTTAGCGTCTTTCATCAACAACTGAGTCATAGGTCGGGCTATTTTAGAAAAATCCTTAATGAATCTTCTATAGAACCCGACATGCCCTAAAAAGCTTCGTATACCTTTGACGTTGGTTGGGTAAGGTAAACTAGCGATCACATCGACTTTAGATTCATCAACTTCTATTCCTGCTTTTGATATATTATGCCCTAAAACAATTCCTTCTTTGACCATAAAATGGCATTTTTTCCAATTGAGAACTAGGTTCGTTTCTTCACATCTGGCTAACATTTTTGATAAATTGTTAAGACAAGTTCTAAAAGAATTTCTGAATACGGAGAAGTCATCCATGAATACTTCCATAAAATCTTTACACATGTCATGGAAGATTGCTGTCATGCATCGCTGAAATGTGGTAGGAGCGTTACATAATCTGAAAGGCATTCTTCTGTAGGCAAAAGTGCCATACAGACAAGTAACGGTGTCTGTCCTGTCTTATGGGTGCTAAAGGAAGTTGGAAATACCGAGAATCCATCAGAAAAGCATTAGTATTCATATTCCTATAGTCGCTCTAACATTTGATCAATAAAGGTAAAGGGAATGGCTTTTCCTTGTTGCAATTGTTAAAAGTATTTCTGTAATCAATATACAGACCACTCCATCATGTGACTTTCGGTTTAAAATAATTCATTGTCCGTGTTGTAGTCACAGGGTACCTCCCTCTATTGAACCACATGAATTGGGTTTACCCAAGGACTATCTGAAATGGCATAGATTAATCCTGCGTCAAGAAGCTTTAAAAGTTTGGTTTTTACGACGTCTTGGACTTTAGGATTTAATCTACATTGAGGTTGTACGGTGGGTTTGGAATTTTCTTCCATCAAAATTTTATGAGTACAGAAAGAGGGAACTAATCCCTAAAATATCAGAGATTTACCCATAGCCAGTGCTTTTTTATATGTTGGTAAGGACTTCTAATTGTAACCTCTTTTCCTGGTCAGATAATAACGAAGAGATGATGACAGGTAATTCGTGGTTGTCGTCCAGAAAAGCATATTCTAAGTGGGATGGAAGTTCTATGAGTTTTGGGGTAGGTTTTTCTTCATCGATAGAATTTGTAGCAAAGAGAGAAGGGGTTATTACAATCTATCATGAACTACAAGCAGATGGCAAGATGGGTTCATAGAATTATCGTGGTTTTAGAAAATTTCTTTAAATATTGCCGACACGAAAAGTCAATGTTGTCCTCAGAATGGCAATGTCCCATCAACCGGGGGAAATCTCAGTAGATTTTTCTAATCGAAGGTAGATGATTTCATCCCTACTTCGAAGGATCTCTTTTTAAAAAACACAGCATCATGGCATGTGTTGTTGGCCAAAAATGGAGTCATCCTAGAATAATGGGAATTTCTATGGTCCACTTCCATATCAAGTATTACAAAGTCGATGGGGAAGACAAATTTGTTGATCTTTACCACTACATTTTCCGCAATCCCTTTCGGAAACTGAGTGGTTTTATTTGCAAGTTCTATATACATCCGTGTGGGTTTAAGATCACATAGGTTAAGTCGTAGAAACATCGAGTGTGGCATCAGGCTTATGCTAGCTCCTAAATCAGCCAAGGCTTTTGTAATTCCACTTTGTCCTATTATGCAGGGTATAGTGAAACCTCATGGGTCCTTTTCTTTAGGAGGACTTTGTTCAGAACGACTGTGGAGCATTGTTCATTTAATATAATTTTAGATGTTTCGCTTCGCTTACCTTCCCTTTTTTTGAAAGAAGATCCTTCATAAACTTGGCGTATTTTGGCATTTGCTCGAAGGCTTCTATAAAGGGGATGTTGATGTGAAGTTGCTAGAGGTTCCCTAGGTTTTTTGGAACTGTTCTTTTTTCCTTCTCCTTTTTTAGTCGTCTGGGAAAAGGGATAGGTGGATTTGTCTTTTCAGTGCCAATATGTGTTTGTTCAGGAGTTATTTTCTTTGTGGTAGCGATACGTTCAGTGGTAACGTTTTGTAGGTCGTTGCTATCTTCAAGGAGGTTTTTTTAGGTGGTTGGTAGTTTAGCCCACTGCGAGTGGTAATAGCGTGAGCTAATCCTCTTGGATTTGTTTCAGTAAAGCTTGGAAGAGTACCAACCCCTCTCCCGTGTATTGATTCAGCAATTCGAGCCCGAGGATTTTTTTTCATAGTTTTAAATAGTAAAGCCAGATTTTTAAACTCATCTGTCGAATTACTTTTAATTCTACAAACCAAATTCTCGCTCTTTTTTTGCATCCAGTTAGCTTCTTTAATGAAGGAGCTTATAGTTTCTTCCAGAAGAGAATCCCTTTCATCATTAGGAGTTTTGTACTGGTGTTGCACCATTCGTAAACTTCCTCGTTAAATGTTGTGTTCGAAATCATTGATATGTTTAAGCACCTTGTCAAAATCATTTTTCTTGTGTATTCTTCTTTAAACCGAGAAGAGAGTGTTTTGACAATCTTCGATGGCGTTAATTCACGGCGCTGGCGTTATCCTTTGGGAAAGGCCCCCTTGAAATCTGCCTTTTTTCATAGTCCTAAGGATCTAGCCCTTGGTAGAAAAATTTTGTGTAGTTTTGTTCATGGCATATTGTTTTATGGCTCATTGACATTTAAAAAAGCAGACTGTTGAACCGTTCCCATGCAAGATGTAAGGGTTCATTGCATTCTTGCCTAAAATTTCTGATATCCTTGGTTTGTCTGATAATTTGGGAAAGCGGGTGGTATCTGCTTAGAAAAGCATTTTTTAGGAGGTCCCAAGTTGTAATGAATCATGCCGATAACCGGTTTATCCATAGTCTGGCTTTTCCTTTCAACGTAAAAGGGAATGCCATGAGCATTACCTGGTCTCTTGACACTCCAAGAGATTAGAAGAGGTTAACAATAGATGTGATATTTGAGATGTGTTCGAGGGGGTTTTCGTCATTGTTTCCAAGGAACACATTGTCCTTTAATTCGTCAACGCATTGACCCCAAAATTTAAACTTAATATTTTCTTCAAATAAAGGTCTGACAACTCTGAGTCCGCTGTCGTCTCTTACCCTAGTTAGGTATTCGTTGACAGTTAATTCTGGTTGTTCTTTATTACTCATGTTAAAACTAATGATTCTTAGCTCCTCGGCATCGACGCCAAAAACCTGATGCGTATTTTATTTTAAAATATATTTTGTACCAAGTTTTAAATTTATAAAACCTGATCTACCTAACAACGCACTAACGGGCAGAGAACCCGATCGTGGGTAGTATAGAATGGTAAATTCGAGGTCGTCCCAAGAGCTAAGTTGTAATTAGTTTTAATTTGAAATGTCACATTTATAAAGCGGTTTTTGATTTGAATTGAAAGGAATTAAAAATAACAATAAAATTAGCAAGAGATACCCCAACGAGAGCGGCGCGCGCGATGTGCGATATCAGGAGAAGAAAACGTGCTTACCTACTTACTTTAATTACATTAGTTATGAAAACGCTTTCCGGTGCAATGAGTAAACATGGTCTTCATTAGTGTTTCTAAGGTTCAATAGTACGTGAATTGCAATATATTAGTCTATCCTATACTCCCTGCGATTCCGAATTAGCCCCAAATCATCTGGGAGGTAGGTTATCCAAGTTGCAGTGATTAATCCCAACTATTCCTAAAACTTATCTAATAACCTATGCAGATTATTAACCCTCTCTGAAAGAGTTCCGGTGCTTTTTAAGTATATTAATGAATAAGTGCTGTTAACCAGGTAGTTCCAACACTCGATAAGAGTTTAGTGATGCCCACCTATACTCTGTTGGATCCCTAAATTGACTAATAAAACTAATAATGGATAGCCATATCAAATCACCTACTACCAAAACCCAAGGTATACATGATATCAAGGAATACTATATAAAAAACCATAAATCCTAACAGGAATCAATCATCAACCACCTAACTACATAACTAGCCAGCACTTATAGTGATTAGCCACACATGGTAACCGGAAAACACAGCAATAAATAGAATTAATCATAGATTAGAAACTCATAATTCTTACAAGATTCGATGTGAACGATTAAAAACAAAAGTAAATTAAGAGTGTGATCTCCCTGACTCTAGGTGGAACTCTCGAAAGGTTGAAAGCCTTGTCGCCTCCCAATTGGCTATAGAGTAAGTGATCTCAGAATAGCTGAATGATGCCATCCTATTTAATAAGTATCGAACCTGTACAGCACTTGACCAAGATTACGGCCGTAACCTTCTTACATGGCATTCCATATTTAAGCAGTTGTTATGGCGTAACCAGATGTTGTGTTATGCCGTAACCTTCAAATAACTTCCATATGTACATGATCTTCATTCCATATTTATAGATCTTCATGGTTACGGCGTAACCATAAGGGGGCTGTAACCCTATCTTGGGCAAGATTTCCTTCCAAATATTTGTTTACGGCGTAACTAGATATGGTGTTATGCAGTAACCTTATCCTTGATCCTCGTACTTGCTTAATTTATGTTACGTTGTAACCATTTTTGGTGTTACGCCGTAACATTCTTCAAAATTTACACTTTAAGTCCTTTTTCCCTTGTTTCTTGTCACTTTTCTGCATTTCACCTGAAAACTACAAAATGATAAAAAATTTCTTGTTTTCAAGTGTTAATGAAACATTTGCAAGTAATGATATGGTATATTGCGCCACCAAAAAGTTATTAAAAATTTGATGTTATCAACATTGTGCCTAATCACGTAACGAGTTTTACTCTCTTATCGATCAAACTAAGTCAAAGGTTACTTTGCGTAAACGCATTCTTTCCTGTTATGGGATATGCTTTACTAAAGATGCAAAGCACTTAGCTTGTTTTCATCAAAATAATTATTGTTTAAATCCATTGTTAATTATCATGGATTGAAGTCAAAATGACTAAATAAGTTTATGGTATTTGGAGATAAATTATGCTTTGAGTTTTCTCATCTCCTTACCTATAAATGTTTAACAAACTCACATGTATTCCTCACATGTACAAGCCCACACTTCTTTTACACAATCCTACAACCCATTCCTCTAAATCATTTGTTCACCCTTCTTACCCAACAAATGATTTCTTCTCTTCCCCACACACTCCAAACACATTTTTCCTAAACAATCCCATAACATAATCACATATGCCCATAATTTTCTCTCTTATGGGCAATGTGATTATAAACCTAAATCAATCCTTTGATTTCATCCTTATCTTCATCTTGAAACCTTCACTCACATAAGCCTTCACCAAATAATCTCCAAATCTCATCCTCAATATGCCAACTCACATTCCCTTACACAATGTACTATCCTTGTACTTGTTGTATTTCTTGTTCCCTA
>BQNB010057447.1:0-38212 GCA_026074375.1 Tanacetum coccineum | reverse complement strand
AGCTGTTGAAGCTGATGACTGAAGTGTACTGCCCGAGAAATAAGATCCAAAAGATGGAAACCGAGTTGTGGAATTTGTCAGTGAAGAACAACGACATGGCTACTTACACTCAAAGGTGCTAAGAACTTACCATGATATGTACCAAAATGGTCCCCGATGAGGAAGATCAGGTGGAGAAATTCATTGGAGGTCTTCCTGATAATATCCAAGGGAATGTAATTGCTGCAGAACCCACAAGACTACAAGATGCTGTTCAAATTGCCAACAACTTGATGGATCAAAAGTTGAAGGGCTATGCTGTAAGAAACGCAGAGAACAAGAGGAGATTGAATAACAACTATAGAAATAACCGTGGGCAACAACCACCCCACAAATGATAAAATACTGGAGGTTAGAATGTTGCTAGAGCCTATATGGCTGGTAACAATGAGAAGAATGGTTATGAGGGAACACTTCCATTCGGCAATAAGTGTAAGTTACACCATGAAGGACAGTGTACTGCTAAGTGTCGTAACTGTAAGAGGATTGGACATCTGGCTAGGGATTGCAGATCTGTTGTGACTGTACCTACTCAAGGAACTCCAGGGCCGAATCAGGGAGTGATTACGTGGTTTGAGTGTGGTGCACAAGGACATTACTGGAAGGATTGTCCTAAAGTCAAGAGCTAAAACCGTGGGAACAAAGCAAGAGTTCCTGATGCAAGAGGCAAAGCATATGTCCTAGGAGGAGGTGACGCTAACCCAGGTTCTAACACTGTTACATGTACGTTCCTTCTCAAAGATCATCATGCTTATATGTTATTTGATTCGGGTGCCGATAGAAGTTTCGTATCAAATACTTTTAGTGCACTGCTAGATATCATTCCTTCTGCCTTAGACGTTAGTTACGATATCGAGCTAGCTAGCGGAAGAACTTCATAGACCAACACTGTGCTTAGAGGCTGTACATTAGGATTGTTAGGACATCTATTTAATATCGACATGATGTCACATCCCCAGACGGGGCCTGGACGGAATACGTGTCCGGAGGCGTGACTTAATTGAGCATCTCAAGTACAAAGTATAAAGAACGACCTCTAAGGGTATGTTTTAAAAATAAACACCGTTGCAAAGTTTTAAAATAATAATAATAAGTTTTACATCGATTAAATTTAAAAGATTCAAAGTTAAAATGCGGAAGCTGAAATAAGTTCAACAACGGTATTTAAAGACATAGATAAATCTCTGATAAACTGGTACAGGCAAATAGACTTCACATAAGTCAATCAACAGCATCCATGCTAAGCACCTGAGAAAAACATGCTTAAACCGTCAACATAAAGTTGAGTGAATTCATAGGTTTAGTTCAAACGTTATTATAGTGGACCACAAGATATCAACACGTATGCGACAGTTATAACAGATACAACTTCACATAAAAAGGTATTTACGTTGCACTAAGCTCATGACACTGAAGCTAATTACGCATGTTAGCATGTACATTGCTATAAGTATTTGTGTGCCCTTCCAGGTGTCCGACCAAAGACAACCTAACCAGTACGACATGACATATATCCGTTTATCGGGCGCCCCGTGGGTAGTGAGCGCTACTCACCCGGATAGGGATAATTAGTCCCAATAGATCTATTTATTCATTCGCGCTCCCTCGACCGGTCCTCCAGTCAAGAGATTGACAGTTCATGATAGTTCGGGCAGTAGTGGTCTAACAGCTACTTAGGCAACACGTAAACAGGGAAAATCTCACGTAAAGTACTTGTGTCCAGTTTTAAAAGCAAGCAATGTTTCTCACCCCAAGTTATAAAACATTTATTCAAAACGAGTAAAAGAGTGGGGCTATGAACTCACCTTATACGGGTAGTGGATCAAAAGGAATCAATCAAGTGAAAATGAATCTCACGGTTCTAGCGACAACCTATCATATAGTCGTCGTTTAAGAATGATGTACAACGAATAACGCTTAACGCAAGAACTGATCATCCGAGCACGAGTAGACACGGCGTATCCCTTTTTAAAACGTACTTTCGAAAGTTATAAGTTTTGACAAGTCTCGACACTTCAAAACATCTTAGAAAATATTTCGTCTTTTAGTGTATTTCGTCTTTTAGTGTATTTCGTCTTTTAGTGTATTTCGTCTTTTTGTGTATTTCAATCACGTGACCAAGAAATTGTACCTTCGACAGCCAAAACTCACACTTTGAGAACTTGGCGTACAATTCTTCCTTCTTCAATAAATTCAAGATCAACTTAAGATGTCCTTCATGCTCCTTTCTGCTTTTGGAGTAGATCAAAATGTCATCGATGAATACAATCATCGAATCTATCCAGATATGGTTTGCACACCCTATTCACCAAGTCCATGAAAACTGCTGGTGCGTTAGTCAAACCAAACGGGATTACTTGGAACTCGTAGTGACCATAGCGAGTCCTAAATGTTGTCTTTAAAATGTATTCCTCACAAACTCTGAGTTGATGATAACCAGATCTCAATTCGATCTTAGAGTAGACTCTTGACCTTTGCAATTGATCAAACAAATCGTCGATCCTCGGAAGTGGGTATCGATTCTTCACATTAAAAAAAAAAAAAAAAAAAAAAAAAAAAAAAAAATTTTAAATTAATTTTATTAAAAAAATAAAATAAATTTATAAAAATAAAAAAAAAAAAAAAAAAAAAAAAAAAAAAAAAATTTTGTTTAAAAAAAAAAAAGTAGCTTGTTCTTTCACGATAGTCGATACACGATCCGAAAAGAACCATCTTTCTTCTTAACAAACAAAACTGGTGCTCCCCAAGGTGAGGAACTCGGCCTTATAAATCCTCTGTCAGAAAGTTCTTGCAACTGAGTAGAAAACTCTTGCATTTTGGCTGGTGCTAATCGATACGGTGCTCGTGCCACAGGTGCAGCACCAGGGACCAAGTCAATTTGAAATTCAACTTGTCGAGCAGGCGGTAATCCAGACAAATCTTCTAGAAAGACTTTTAGAAATTCCCGTATGATTGGCACATCCTCAAGTCGCCTCTCTCTGACTTATCCTCAGCTTTCTTGGATGTAACTTGTGCCAGATAAACTTGACATCCTTTCTCAATATACTTTTGGGTCTTCATGCACGATATGATATTCAACTTACTTCCACTGTCGCAACTATCACCTCAAATTATCAACACCTCATTTCCATAAGGAATACGAACAACCTGAGTGTTTGGAGCAATAACAGCCCTGTTAGAGTCTGAAGTATTAGAAGACTCTACCTGTTTAATGTTGCTTGAGGATGTGAGAGGTTCAGCAAACCTAACTTTCTTGACATTGTTCATGGGTGTGACAACAACCTTTTTAGTACTAGGTGTTATCGCATTAGGGCACGTATCTTAAACATATACAAGCAACTCCTGGATTCTTGTGGCATACTTACAGGCAAGGTCTAAATCGCCATCTAAAGGTTGTTTCGCTTTAGCTTGTTCGACTATTTCTCGAAGCATATTAGCTTGTTCTTGAGTGTTCCTAAGATAGTTTATGTAAACTTACCTATTTTGCAATAACCTAGGAGGCAACGGTACTAAATCAAGCTTGAACATGCCTGGAGCAATAGTGGTGGCAGAAGGTATATGTACAACATTTTCAACAATTTCTTTCCCTTTTGATTTTCGTAAATCATTTTTCAATGATGTTATCACAAAAACCTTATCTTGAATTTGAGCTTTTAAATCCTCATTTTCCACAGATTTTAAGTTCAGTTTGTTAATTAAAAAGTCACACTGTTCTTTATGACGAACACGTGTCTGTTTGATTGAGTCAAACTGATCTTTAAAAACTTGTTTCACATGATTAATTTCATTACAAAGACGCTCGTTTTCTGAAAAGCATGTTGCCACACTATTTGCTATTCTTTATTTATGGGCTGAAGATCACATTTATCATGATTAACGTTCTCTTCCTTGGTATTCTCTCTTAAAGATTTGATAGTATCCTTCAACTTACAGATGGTCTTGTCTTTATCTTGTAGCCAAGCTTTCAAATCATTTATTTTAAAATATTCTTGAATTTCAACAGCATTTTGATTAACGCAAGATTCATCATTTTGAAAAACTTCTTGTTTTAATTGCATTGACACTTCGAGAGAAATACAATGTTGTTCAAGTTGTGAGTGATTTTTCAAAAGATCATTATATGCTTGTTTTGATTTGGAAAGCTCAGCATCAAGATTCAAACACTTTTCACACGAATCACACTTTAGCATTTCCATATTCACGGAATTATTATTCAAAGACATAGAATTCATCACAGTTATCAGAACATCTTGAGACATGATTTTTTGTAAGAGTTGATCATTTTTCAAAAGAATTTCTTTCTTAGCAATTTCTAAACATTTTTTATCAACTGAAAACTGTTAAACAGACGCTTCTATTTGATCAAAAATTGTTTGTACTTCCGTTATTTTATTTAGAAGATCTTTATCAAACACATTGAAGATGTTTTTTAAAGATTTTAGAAATGGAATAATTTCATTGTTAAAAACTGTTTTTGTATGTTCAAACCCCCCATTCACCTTCTTCAAGACCACTAGGTGTTGTCCTCTTCTTTACTACTGATTCAAACTGGGTGAGGTGGAATTTAGCTTTTTAAGGCTTGCATTCACCAAACTCACCTTAGGTAGTTCACTAGGAACATCCACTATGTTAGATGGTGTGTAAGAAGGTTCAATGGTAGGATTGAGCGTATGAAACAAAAACGCTTGTTCAGCCGATAATTCTTGTTGTGGAGAAAAACGTTTTCCAAAATCATCAGTTAGGCAATTTAATTTTTCATAATCAATAGGTTTATGAGAAATTTTCTTTGCAATAACTTCAGGATCCTTTTGCCTTTCAAACATTTTTGATTGACTATCTTCTTCCAAAATCAATGTTTTCTTCTTCATCCAGTCAAGGCATAGCAACATGTGTTTAGAAATAAAATCACCATCATACAAGGTTTGGTTTTATCGCTGAGCTTTCTTAAGATATAAAAGGATTTTGATAACCAGGCTTGTTTGGTGTATTACCATAAAATTGCATTTGGGTTTTTTATGGCCTTAGTTAACATGTACTCCTATTTGAACAGATTGGACCTACTTTATAAACTATTTAATCAAGTTCCTTAATCTTCTTTTCCAAATCAATTTCTATTCATTTTCCAAATATTTATTTTCTTTTTCTTTGGATTCATTTTTGAAAACTGTAAAGGTTTTGAATAAAGATTCCTTTTCTTTGATTTGTTTAGAAAGATTTTGCTCAAGTGAGTCAATTTGTTCTTTGAGTGCAAGTTTCTCTCTAATTATATCAATCCTTTTGAGAATCAATATTTTTTCAAGACTACTTAATCAATTTAAGGACGTTGTTCAAAAGTTTTGACCCTTTCCTTATATCTCTCAAGCTCAGCGGTTATTGATTCATTATTATGTTCCTTATTAGCCTTTTCCCAATTATTTACATGATTAATCATTTGTTTGGACATTTGTTCAATCACAGATAAAATCATTGAATCTTGTTGTGCTTGTAAATTAGTATCTTGAACAGTTGCCTGTTGTGTTTCTTGCAAATATTGAGCTTATGGATGAATATTGCATCAATAGATATCTCATTATCTGTAAAATCCATAACTAGTGATTGTTCAAAATCCTGCAATGCATGCACACTTTGATTATCTATATCATTTAGATAGGTTTCAGAATTAGGTACCTCTAAGATAACGTCAGAACCATAGTTGGAAATGTTGGCCATAAGAACCGCTAGTGCAGTCGAGAGATCATCACAGTCAGAATCATAAGTATCAAGATCTTCAGTCTAGAAAGCAGGATTATAAGGAATGACTGTCTGAGTTTGACTTGCTGGAATTCCTGGATCTGTAAGAAATACGAGTTGCTCCTCATCTAATATTTTTCCAGCTTCCTGAGCTTCTGTTAACATTGCTTTCTCTTTATACCATGCTGCATTCATTAGTCACTTAGGCTGAGTGCATTACCTAGCCATATTTCCTTCACCTTGGCAGTTGTAGCATTTAACAACTCTTGCCTGTCCACTTGTAGTATTTCCCCTTGAACTAGTAGCATTGCTCTTATATGTAGTACCAGAATAATTTTGCTCTTCTCCCTAAAATTGTTGCACGGTAACCTTGTCCATCTTGAATAGTGGCTTGGTTTCTTGGATTTGAGGAAGTTCGAGGTTTGATTATTGGTAGTAGGGAACCCTGATGAATCCTACAGCGTTACGAAATGCCTTGCTTTAATTGAGACAAGCATCAGATATTCTCTAGGAGAAAACACAGGAATAGCAAACTTGAGTCTCAAATGGGACTTCAGTCTATAAGTTGTGTAGGGCTTGAGGTGAGTTGATAAGCATATCCGTGTGGATTTTCTTGTGGAACAGTTAAGGTTTGATGATTCATTTAAGACTGAAATGTATGTGATGGTGGAATGGATGAATGATTGAATTGAGTTTGTGGTGGATAATGAGATGAGTATTGATGATTATGTTAAATTGATCCATATTGTGATGGTGAAAACTGTTGTTGAAGTTGAGGATTGTTATAAGAAGACTGATAAGTGTTGTGTAAGGGTGGTGTAATATTGCTGATTGCTACGAATGCAAGTGGATCTTGATTGAGTTAAGCATATTATCAGACTTCATTTGCATTAAGTTCATGTTGTTCAAGTATGCATATGTGGTCAAAGTTGGAGGTATGCAATCTTTAACAAGTTTGACTTCAGTCACAAACTTACTCAATTAAGGTGGAAAGACTGTTTATGAACTTGGTATTAACTTAAATTGCTCAATTTTCATTTTGTAGCATGTGCATATCGTTATATCAGCTGAGTAATCTCAAGTAATAGTGTGTAGTGATTCCTCCCTTGATGTGTGTAAAAATCTAACTTATCATATGCACTCAATACAGCTTACACTCTCTTTCCTGCTTTATTGAAGAGGTACCTTGCATCAGTAACTGAACTCTCTCTCATAAATCTTTAGCAACTCTGTAATGATTCACAAGTGAATAGATATCAACAAGAAGACCTTGAAGAACGATATTGGTAGCTTTCATATCACAATCAGATTGAATTTTTTCAGCAGCATATTTCTTTGTTCTGATCACACCGTTCTCTTCAACCGTAGGCCAAATGAGAGGACCATGTTCAACTGATTCAAGTATCATTCTTCCGTGTTCTCTATTTTGCATGTATAATTCCATTTGACTTTTCCAAGAATCATACCAGTCTTTTTCCAACATAGGTGGACGATTGTCAGCACCGGAGAGTATCATGTACTCGGCAAGAGTATTCTTTGTCCAAGTGAAATAATTGAACCCATTTCAATGTGATAAGATTAAGCTGATCGTACAGTGATTGGAGGTTGTTGTGTTAAAGTGAGTTTTGATTAATGAAGTTGAGTCTTTCGGAATACACAGGATTTTACAATTCTTGATAAACCGGGAAATTGAGTTTTCACGGGATTTTACAAATCAAAGAACAACCGTATAATTCACTTAACAAACGTGTATAGTTCTCCTTAGTCAAGCGTATAAATCTCCCAAGTGAAATACGTATAAATCGCCCCTTGAAAAATACACTGTATAAATCGCCTTAACAATTTTCATGTATAAATCGCCTGAACAATATACGTGCTATGAATCGCCTTAAACAAATTTGGACGTTTAAATCGCCTTAACAATTTCACGTATAATCGCCTCGAAGGAACTACGTATAAATAGCCTGAAGAAACTAAGTATAGATCGCCTGACATTTATGTAAATCGCCTGACCAATATAGCATATAAATCGCTTGACTACTTGACAGTGTATTAAATAGCATGAAACAATGTTAGTGTATAAAAATCGACTTAAGACTACCGTATGGATCGGCCCCTTTCACTATGAAACTCAAAAATCAAACATCTTAAAAATACTTCTTTGTGAATTTTTTACCCTATTTTTCTTGTACAACTTAACTATCTAAGACTATTAGAACCTTAAAAATAAAAACTTTAACATTTTTGACAAGAAAATTTTGAAATCAAGATTCTTGGTACAAAACTCTCTTTTTAACCAAAAAGACTAAAAAAGATGATATTTTTTATGGTTTTTGAAAGATTTTCTTATACTTCTAGTCTAAACTAAGATAACTAAGAAAGAAAGTTATGATCTTTATGGTTTTTAAACCCTCAAAAAGTGAAAACTTTTTGAATGGATTCGAACCAAAACACTAGTAAAACGAGTAGATAAAACGCACACAAAACCTACACAAACACCTCATGGCTCTGATACCAATTGTAGAATATCTTAACACAAGTATGGAATGATTAACTTAGAGTTTTAGAGAGAGAAAGAGATGGTTGGATGAACACTAAGAGAGAGAAAGAAAAAGGATAATCTTAGCTTAGTGAAAGTGTGACAAATGAACAACCAACACCCTCTCCATGTGTGGAGAGGGTTTATATATGCCTAGCTTAACCGGCCATGGGCTTGTGTTATGGGCTTACAATGTAACTTTGGCCCGGTTAGCTTACTAACATAACATTACTTAATTACTACGAGCTATGACTACTTATATTGGAAGTGACCGATACTTTTCTGTATTTCTAACAGATTGAAAGTGAAAAAATGTATGGATTTGTATGTGTTTGTGTTTTTGCCGTGTGTTTTAGAGAGAGAGAGAGCACAAGAGAATGTTTTTGGTGTGTGTAGGAAATGAATGAGAATAAAATGATGTTAACTCAAGTTATAATACAAAGTTACACATACACACTCACACACATGTGTGTGTGTAGGCTAGGGTACAAGAGGAGAAGGGGACCAATTTGATCCACCTATGAAACAAGAGCTAGGACAAGTTGGTTTCAAGAATGGTGGAATGTTGTCTAGGAAATTCAAATGATCAAAATGGTATCCTAGGAGCACAAGGGGTGTTTGTTCGACGCATATATGAGCCAAGAGGGGACCAAAATGGTCTCCACAATTCTAGGAAAGCATAGTGCTCAAAAACATTTAATTTCCAAAGGTCTTGCATTGATGCTCAAATATATATTTAACTTAACGTATCACGTAGTAACAAAAGGAATAACGACGTTACCAAAAATCTTGAAACTTTAAATATTGCTCAAAAACATAAAAATGCGGCCAACACCAAAATACTACAACGATAGGTGTCTCAGTTCACTCCAGAGGTTAATTATCAGATAAAACAACGAAACAACTTCCCGGTTAAACGGTAAAGCTAAACGAAACATTTAAAAATTCAAATTACTACACGGAAACGGCTAACTTATTGAACGGAAATTCTCGGGTTGTCACATTCTTTCCCCGTTAAAGAAGCTTTGTCCTCAAAGCTTAGGACGCAACCTCTGCGGCGGGTGCAGAGTTGGTGAAAAGGTGCGGGTATTTCTTTTGCATTTGGTCTTCACGCTCCCAGGTGAACTCAGGACCTCTCTTGGAGTTCCAGCGTACTTTGACAATCGGAATACGACTCTGCTTCAGACGCTTGACCTCACGGTCCATAATCTCGACAGGTTCTTCAATGAAATTCAATTTGTCGTCAACTTGGATCTCATCCAATGGTATAGCAAGCGGTTCATCAGCCATGCATTTCTTCAATTTCGAGACGTGAAACGTACTATGAACTCTACTCAACTTCTCTGGAAGTTCTAGACGATAGGCAACGGTTCCTACTTTGGCAATGATCTTAAAAGGTCCAATATAACGAGGGTTCAGCTTTCCCCGTTTGCCGAAACGTATTACTCCTTTCCAAGGAGATACTTTCAACATGACCTTATCTCCTACTTGAAACTCAAGAGGTTTTCGTCTTACATCGGCATAGCTCTTTTGACGATCACGGGCGGCTTGGATATGGCTCTTGATTTGAACTATTCTCTCGGTTGTCTCGTGGATGATCTCTGGGCCAGTGAGCTGACTGTCCCCAACTTCAGCCCAGCAGATGGGTGATCGACACTTGCGCCCATACAACGCCTCAAACGGAGCAGCCTTAATGCTGGTATGGTAACTGTTGTTATATGAAAATTCTACCAACGGTAAGTGTTTATCCCAACATTTTCCAAAGTCGAGTACACAAGCACGTAACATATCCTCTAACGTTTGAATGGTTCTCTCACTCTGACCATCGGTATCTGGATGGTAGGCTGTACTCATATCCAATCGAGTACCTAATGCTTTATGTAGAGACTTCCAAAAATGTGAAGTAAATTTTCCATCGCGGTCAGAGATGATCGAAACCGGTACTCCATGCTTTGAGACTACTTCCTTCAAGTATTGTCTCGTCAATTTTTCTAACGTGTCATCTTCTCTCATAGGAAAAAAATGAGCAGATTTAGTGAGACGATCAACGATTACCCAAATCGTGTCTTGCCCAGCCGCTGTCCTCGACAGTTTAGTCACAAAGTCCATTGTTATGTTCTCCCATTTCCATTGTGGGATCTCTGGTTGAACCAACAAACCAGATGGTTTATGATATTCTATCTTAACCTTTGCACATGTTAAACACTTCCTGACATAAGTGGTAATTTCTGCTTTCATGTTGGGCCACCAATATAACTTCTTCAAGTCCCGATACATCTTATCCGATCCAGGGTGGATGGAATACTTCGACGTATACGACTCATGCATAATCAAGGCCCTCAAATCATCAAGACACGGAATCCAACTTCGATTGTTTAAGCATAACGTTCCGTCAGCGCGAGGTTCTAACTTGTTAATCATGCCACGCAAATCTTCGTTGATGAAGTTCTCTTCCTTTTTGGCTTTCGATTGAGCACTCAAAATCTGCTTAGGAAGGTTTAACCCTATAGTCATAACCAAGACTCGAACTCGTAGCGGCTTACTTCTTTCTTTTCGACTCATGGCATCAGCCACCACGTTCGCCTTTCCTAGATGATATCGGATCTCACAGTCGTAGTCGCTCAACAATTCTAACCAACGTCTTTGCCTCATATTCAGCTCCTTCTGGTCGAGAATGTGTTGCATACTCTTATGATCAGTAAACACAACGCACTTGGTACCATACAGATAATGTCTCCACATTTTCAGGGCAAACACTACTGCACCAAGCTCTAGGTCGTGTGTGGTATAGTTCTTCTCGTGAACCTTGAGTTGGCGGGATGCGCTAAAGCTATGACCAACTACCTCTCCTCATCAAAACCTATCGCGCCCAACCCGTTATGCAAGCAATCCGCAATAGAACCATAAGTTCCTCACTTCCCCTCTGGTAAATGCCAAAATCGGCAGGTGCACTACAATCTAAAGGAGTGCATCCGATGGGTGTTTTGAATGCGGTACGGAAGGCCCATAAAGCATCATCAAACTTATCGGACCATAAAGCTCGATTTTCGCCTACGGTCCTTTCCAAGATACGTTTCAAACCACGATTTGAAACCTCCACTTGTCTACTAGTTTATGGATGATACACGGTAGAGAGACGGTGAGTAACTCCATACTTAAGCATGACCTTTTCGAATTGGTCATTGCAAAAGTGAGTACCACGATCACTAATTATAGCACGAGGAGTTCCAAATCGGGTAAAGAGAGATTTCAAAAATTTTACGACGACTCATGCATCATTAGTGGGGAGCGCTTTCGCTTTAACCCATTTAGATAAGTAGTCAACTGCCATGAGAATGTACTTGTTCCCTCGAGAAGATGGGAACGGCCCCATAAATTCGATGCCTCATACGTCAAAGATCTCGCAAACTTGAATTGCATTTTGGGGAATTTCGTCCTTTTGCGAGATTTTGCCTTGACGTTGACATGAGTCACATGACTTCACCATGTCATGGGCATCGCGATAAATCGTCGGCCAATAGAAACCGGAATCAAAGACTTTCTTAGCGGTGTAGTTCGCACCATGATGTCCCCCGGTGGGTCTATTATGGCAAGCCGTGAGGATATCAACGGCTTCTTTGCCGTAAACACATCATCTAATCACTTGATCCGCACAAATTCTAAACAAGTAGGGGTCGTCCCAAAAATAATGCTTCACATCCTTAAAGATTTTTTTCTTTTGTTGGGACGACATCCCTTTCACTACAAAATTCCCCGCATGGTAATTTGCAATGTCGGCAAACCATGAGGTACTAGAATCACCATGAAATGATATCATTCTGGGGGTCTCGAGAGGAAATGTTTCAATAATTTCTTTTTTTTCAAGATCACCTTGATGAGGATTTTCCAATCTCGATAAGTGGTCGGCCACGAGATTCTCCGCTATTTTTTTATCACGAATAATGACATCAAATTCTTGGAGTAGGAGAATCCATCGGAGCAATCTCGAGTTAGCATCTTGCTTAGCAAGAAGATATTTGAGAGCCGAGTGGTCCGTATACACTATGGTTTTTGACAAGACTAAATAGGACCGGAATTTCTTGAAAGCATACACCACGGCTAATGAGCTTGATCATCGGTCATAGTCTTGCTCGCATTGTGTATAGGCTTAAAATGTTTGGTCTTACGTTGCTCCAGGACTGCACCTACCGCAAAATCACTAGCATCACGCATAATTTCAAATGGTAGGTCCCAATCAGGGGTAACTAAAATCGGAGCTTCTGTTAATTTCTTCTTAAGAGTTACAAAGGCTTCAATACATTCTTTCGAGAAGATGAACGGGGCGTCTTTTTCTAGAAGATGGGTCATCGGCGGGCGATTTTAGAGAAATCTTGAATAAATCAACGATAGAACCCGGTGTGACCTAAAAAACTTCGAACACCTTTAACGGAAGTGGGATGAGGTAGCTTTGCTATTACATCAAATTTAGCCCTATCGACCTCAGTCCTAGATTTAGAAAATTTTATGTCCGAGGACAATCCCCTCTTTAACCATATAATGGCATTTCTCCCAATTTAGAACTAGTTTTGTGTCTTCGCATCATTTTAGCATCATGTCTAAATGGGAGAGGCAAGATGAGAAGGAATCCTCGAAGACTGAGAAATCATCCATGAAGACCTCCATTGTTTCCTTAATCATGTCGTGGAAAATAGCCATCATGCACCTTTGGAACGTGCCCGGATCATTACATAAGCCGAAAGGCATACGTCGGTAGGAAAACATCCTATAAGGGCAAGTGAAGGTGGTCTTATCTTGGTCTTGCGGGTCAATAGAAATCTGAAAATATCTAGAAAATCCATCTAAAAAGCAATAGTATTCGTTCCCTGCTAAACGTTCAAGCATCTGGTCCATGAAATGCAACGGGAAATGGTCTTTACAAGTAGCATCATTAAGCTTTTGGTAATCAATACAAAAACCCCATCCGGTGACTAGCCTTGTAGGAATCAACTCATTATCTTTATTCGTTACAACGGTCATACCTCCCTTTTTGGGTATACAGTGAACGGGGCTTACCCACAGACTATCGGAGATAGGATAAATCAATCCGACATCAAGGAGTTTGATAACTTCCTTTTTGATCACCTCATGAATTTTTTGGTTCACCCTTCTTTGATGTTGGACTGCCGGTTTAAAGTCATCCTCCATTAATATTTTGTGAGTACAAAATTGAGGGTCAATGCCCTTAATGTCAGTTTATAAAACGGCGGCGAAACAGTTTATGTTAATGAAGTAGTTTATAAGATTCCTACCAAATGGTTTATAGGATGACAGGAAAATGTTTTATATAAAATACTAGCGGAATGGTTTATAAGATAATAGCAAAATGGTATGGAAGGCGCTAGTGGAACGTCTTAGATTAATGATAGCAAAATAGTTTATAGGGTGAAGACGTAACAGTTTATAAGATGGTAACAAAATGCTTTTATAGAATGGTAGTAAAATGGTTAATACGCTGTCAGCAAAATGGTTCTCAGACTGGTGGTAAAGTAGTTTATAAAATGTCTATAAAATAGTTTATGAGGTGACGCTAGAATGGTTTATAAATGATAGTGAAATGCTTTATAAGGTGTTATAAAAAGCTATCAGCAAAATGGTTTTTAAGTTGGCGGTAAAATAGTTTATAACGCGACAACTACTATGTTTATAAGGCGACACTAAAATAGTTCACAGGATAACATCCAATTAGTTTATACTAGTAAAACTGCTTATAAAATAATAGTGAAATGGGTTGTAAGACGATAATAGATTTGGAAAGTACCTTACATAAATTATTAGGGAGTTGAAGTGTAACTGACGAAATCATCACGACAAAAATGAACAGAGGGTTTAAAGACATCCACACAATACACGAAATTCATAAAGAAGTACTAGTGCAAAACTCTTAGGAATTACGGTCCAAGTCTACTTAGGTTTCACCAAACAAGGTAGGAAAATCTCTCCTTAAGTATCGGCATGATCTTTGACGGTGTTAGAGTTCTCGCGAGTTTTTACCTCCCAAATACGGTTCACACGGTTCAGATTTGGACAATCAGTCTTGTAATGTCCTGGCTTTCCACACTCCTAATAGGTACCTCAGGTTTCTAATTTGCCACTGTGGCCTCTAAGTTGTTATCAAAACGGGTGTCATACAATCTCTACTCGTATGGCCAACTCTCTTGTAGTTATTGCACTCCACAGTGTACGGTCCAGTGGGGCGCAACTTACGTTTGTTGTAGAAAGGTAGCTTTTCTACATATCGAATTTTGTTATTTGGTCTAGCAGTGTAAGCTCTCACGACCTTTTGTCGTTCATTTTGTTGTTGGCATTCCTTACCACTTTGACTTTCTAACGTACGTCATGAGCTACACGGGTTTGCCTCATAAACAACAATAGCTTTAGTAGCATTAGCAATTCGTTGGGTTACAATACGCTCCATCGTCGCGGAACTCATTCCTTGTCTCGTTGTCGATATTTTCTTCAATATCGAACGGATTAAACGAAATAAAATAAGTCGATTTTCAAAAGTCGTGTTTCCAAAACTGGAATGTTACGAGGTGATGGGTTAAAGTTTTGTGCGAATTAATCGGCATGCTCCTAGGAGTTACGAGAAGTACGAAAAATTGAAATGTAATGAGATGACGTAGGTGTTTCAACAGTATGGAACGGGTGTTCAAAGTCGTCTTCAAAGTCGAATAGTAGGACAATCAGTGGGTTCGGCGGATTGTAACGGGTTTCCAAAATTTCGCAAAACGGTATAATGTAAGGTCGCGAAAAGTTTTAAAGACCATCGTATTATGCACGATGTTTTAGAAGTAAACGAGACAATTGTGTCACTCACAATGCCTTAGAAAAGTTTAGTATTTACATAGACAACTTCTATATAAGCAGGTTGGGAAATATGCGTAAGGAAAATGTAATCGCAGGGAAAAGATAAACGCAAGACAAACGTAAGCTATAGCAAAATAGAGCTCAAGGGTAAAATTAAACGCAAAGAAACATAACGCAGGGAACGATAACGCAGGGCAGAGATAAACCCATATCATAGCATGTTCAAGGCAAAATGATACTCACGTATACGTCATAGCAAAAACACGTATAAGGCATACGTAAAAACACGTAGGATCACATACTGGTTATAGACCAGACCTAGTTATATACTACCTGGTTCTCTATAACCTTGGCTCTTGATACCAAACTGTCACACCCCCAGACGGGGCCTGGACGGAACACGTGTCCGGAGGCGTGACTTGATTGATCATCTCAAGTACAAAGCATAAAGAACGACCTCTAAGGGTACGTTTTGAAAATAAACACCGTTGCATAGATTGAAAATAATAATAATAAGTTTTACATCAATAAAATTTAAAAGGTTCAAAGTTAAAATGCGGAAGCTTAATTTAGTTCAACAACGGTATTTAAAACATAGATAAATCTCTTGGTAAATCGTTGTAGGCCTATAGACTCCATTAATTCATCAACAACATCCTTGCTAAGCACTCTGAGAAAACTGGCTTAAAACGGTCAACAAAAAGTTGAGTGAATTCATAGGTATTAGTTAAAACGTTATTATAGTGGACCACAGTTATCATACACGTATGCGACAGTTATAACACAAGTACACTTCACATAAAAAGTATTTACGTTGCGCTAAGCTCATGACACCGAAGCTAATTACGTTTATAGCAGTACATTGCTAGGTTGAAACAAGCCCCCGAGGTATCTGACCAAGACTACCTTCTTAAGTTCGACATGGTATATATCCTTAATAACGGGCACCCGTGGGTAGTGAGCGCTACTCACCCGGATAGGGATAATTAATCCCAATAGATCTATTTATAACACTCGCGCTCCCTCGACCGGTCCTCCAGTCAAGAGATTGACGGTTCATGATAAGTGGGGCAGTAGTGGTCTAAACGCTACTTAGGCAACACGTAAACAGGGAAAATCTCACGCAAAGTACTTGTGTCCAGTTTTAAAAGCAAGCAATGTTTCTCACCCCAAGTTATAAAACATTTATTCAAAACGAGTAAAAGAGTGGGGCTATGAACTCACCTTGATGATAAGGTAAAGGATAATTACGTCAAAAGTATGGTCACTTGGAATGAACGGTGGTACACGGGTATGACCTAAAAGAATATGGGTTTCGATTTAGACTCGGAAGGTTATCGTACTATATTGATGCATGCACGTTCATTGTCATTTTTAGCAAACGTTAGTTATATATTTAAAAACGTTAGTGATCGAGTTTTACGAAACGTACATATATAATATTATATTACTTATATAGATATTATATTTGTTATTGTTAATACATAAGTAACTTGTTATTTATCATTTAATATTTCCAAATAGTTAGGTTAATTTTAATCGAAGGTAATTTTATCGTTTTATGTTTTTCCAAATAGTTTCTAAGTATAATAGATTTTACAAAATATCGGCATGACCCTTCGTGTTTACACTTTTCCCAAGTCGTAGACTTTAATATAATACCACTTTCCATATCACTTTCCCGATATTTACACTTTACTCGTCATCAAATCCATTATTAATTTAACATTAATTAATTGTAACGTCGGCGTCTAAAATAATTAAACGTAAAACATCTAAATCGTACACTATTAAATAAGTCACTCACGAACTTATCCAATAAAACTCACCCGTATCATTTATGCTTGGCGTTTTGCATTATGTTGACTTTTGGCGCGTAAGTCCGAATGTGTAGTATTACTTATCCATTTAATTCGAGTAAGCAAAATATTAAGTAAAAAATACGTTACCCAAGATAAGCTATCAATAACTCACAATAATCAAGTGACATGAGCCAAAGCCATATGAGCTCAAAAAAAATCTCAAATGTGTTTGGGTCTTGTATGTGGGACGTGGCTTTAAGGCCTAATAAACTATATTCGAGCTTATTTATTGAGCCGAATAAGTTTATCATTTGTCCGTTCACAAAAAGCTAGAAAATAAGCTAACAAAATATATGTCAAAGCAAAATAAGCTAAACAATAAATCTTTCTTTATTTTTCATTTGGGCCGAAACATATATATAAGCCCTAATAAGCTCACAATAATTAAATAAGCTTTCCACGAGCTTATTAAACATAAGCCGAACAAAATGAACATATATACCGCATATCCTTTTTCATACACGAAAATAACCACGATCACAAAACTAACATTTCCTTATATTTATTCTTAGTATTTCGAACTTATGCCTACCCATTTTAGGGTTATGTAGTTTTGTTAAACCTTTTGTTTTTACAAAATAAATTGTACAACTAGTATGTATGCATCATGAAGAAGTATAAAAGGTAAAGTTATTTTGAGTATTTAAAAGACTTACAAAAATTTAGAAAATTTTAGTGATGAACAAAGATTAATAACACCCAAATGTTTGTTAACAAATACCCGGATGATACAAATTGACAAACTTCAATAAATCTTCAAGTGTTTTTTGATCAAAGATGAAAAATGAAATGTTGCTTGTTTGTGTTTCTTGGTTCGGCAATAGTGAAAGAAAGAAAGAAAAGATGGAAAAGTTTTATGTGTGTGAGAATGGAATGAACAAATGAAAGTAACCAAGTTATATAAATCAAAGTTTACTTCACACACTAATGGTGTGTGTGTGTGTACCGAAAATGAGACAAAAGATGGGAGGGGGGACCAAAATGATCCACCAATGAGAGTTTAGCTAGTACATTTCATGTGGTTTAATCTTGTCTTATGCACATTTGAATTCAAAACTTGTCCACCAAGTTCATGGTTGTTGGTTTGCACCGAAATTTGCCAAGGGGAGGGGGGGACCATTTCATTTTTATAATCTTTGTTGCTAGTGCTCCCAAAATGATTTAATTTCCAAGTCTTGCATGCTTAAGCTTATAGTTTAGGTAAAACACGGGTAACGCAAGTAACGAAACGAATAACGGTATCACTAAAAATTATGAAATTTTAAACATTGCTTAAAAACATAAAAACGTGGCTATTGCCAAAATACTACAACGTTTGGCGTCCCGGTTCGCTCCCGGAGACTATTCTCAGATAACAACGAAACAACTTCCCGGTTAAACGGTAAAGCTAAACGAAACATTTAAAAATTCAAATTACTACACGGAAATGGCTAACTTGATGAACGGAAAATATCGGGTTGTCACATCATCCGTCTAACATGTCTTGTATAACGAAATCACCTCGACCTATCCATCTAACATGTCTTGTATAACGATATCACCTTAACTCATCCGTTTAACAAGTAGTTTTTAACGATATCACCTTGATTCATCCGCTATTATATAAAGAAATCACCTCGACTCGTCCTCTTAACATGTCTTGTATAACGATATCATCTCGACTCATCCATTTAACATGTCATGTATAAGGATACCATCTCGACTCATCCGCTTAACATGTCTTGTAAATAACGAAATCACCTTGACTCGTCCGCTTAATATGTCTTGTATAACGATACCATATCAACTCATCTGTTTAACATGTCTTGTATAACGATACCATATCGACTCATCTGTTTAACATGTCTTGTATAACGATACCATCTCGACTCATCCGCTTAACATGTCTTGTGTAACGAAATCACCTCGAATTACCCGTCTAACATGTCTTGTATAACCATATCACCTTAACTAATCCGCTTAACATGTATTGTATAACGATATCCCCTCGACTCATCCGTTTAACATGTATTGTATAACGATATCACCTCGACTCATCCGCCTAACATGTCTTGTATAACGGTATCACCTCGACTAATCCGCTTAACATGTATTGTATAACGATATCACCTCGACTCATCCGTTTAACATGTCTGGTATAACGATATCACCTCGACTAATCCGCTTAACATGTATTGTATAACGATATCACCTCGACTCGTCCGTTTAACATGTCTTGTATAACGATATCACCTTGACTCATCCGTCTAACATGTATTGTATAACGATATCACCTCGACTCATCTGTTTAACATCTCATGTATATCAATATCATCTCGACTCGTCCTTATGACATCTCTCGTATATAAATTTCATCTTGACTCATCTTTTTAACACCACATGGATATCAATCTCATGTTTACGATTATAAATTTTTAAATAGAGAAGCGCCAACAACGTTCTTTTTGAATATAACATTGTTCGCTCAAACCGAATCTTAAGCTCAATACATAAAGTTCTCACAACATTCATTTCGAACGAACGTTATTATGATTTAACACCGTTCGATTTATTTACTTTTAAATTTAGTTACTATCATTATTGTTATTAGCATATGCCTTTTTTAACAATTTTTTATTATATAATTAAAATTTTAAAAAAAAGAAAAAATTTACAAGGACTACATGTAGTCCTTATAAGTCACGTTGTAGTCCCTATAGGTTTCGCTACAATATTTCACGAAAAGTCAAAAATCCCGCCTAAGCTTCAGTTGACTTTGACTTTATTTATAGCGACTGCATGTAGTCCCGATAAGTCGTTATGTAGTCCCTAAAAATTTGGTACAAAAAAGGAGGCCTACTCTCCTACTCTCATTTACTCCACAACACTTTGTACCAAAATTTAGATCTATTCTCATTTCCTCTACAACACTTATACGAAAATTCAGATCTAATCTCATTTACACCTCCCTCAAATCTGCTGCTGTAGCCTAAGCTGCTACCGTCACCCACCACCACCACTCGCTGCTGTTGTTGCCACCACCACCACTCGTTGCTGCTGTCGCTGATAAATTATCGTTTTGGTGTTGGTTTTGATTACAATGTGTTTATGTTTGTTAGGGAAACAAATGAACCATAGATTTTACAAAAGAGTTATTTTGTAAAACACTATAAATATAGGTAGATTTGTTATATATTGATTTACTTATAAGACTTTTTTAAAGTGTTTTGCAGACTAAAAGTAATTGATATTATTAAGAGGCTAACTTTACCTGAATCTTAATAAGTGTTCTTTGATTAGCAAAAGAATATGATTAACGAGTATGCATCAGAGGCGGACCTATAGCGTTGCTAGGCGGTGCCCGGGAACCACCTTGGACACCATGTTTGTTTAGAAGCGATATTGTTAGTACACGTGGTCGAGTCCCACGTGGTCGTGGGTTCGAGTCCCACGGATGGCGCCAACTTGTTAGTACAAAATATGTGATGGGTTAGAAAGGTTGATCTGGGAAGTTGTTTGGCCGGGCCCACAGACTAGATCTTGTACTAAATCAAGTAATGAGATGATTCCCTGCACAATGAAAGGTAAACCGTTAGCCTTACCGTGGGGACGGACCTCATGATTGGACTCCGGCGTGAGAGTAAGTAAACATATTTGTCAATGAATGTCAGAGTATATGTGTGTGTAATGTAGTCAGAGAATCATACCTTGTGGGGTGTCAGAGTATCCCTTTTTATAGGTGAGCCAAATATTAGGTTTTCCTAACATTTTGCTTATTTCTATGAGTGGCAAGGGGGCCCCTTGTCTGAAAAGGGTCCGCAATAAATCGTGTCTTGCGGACGCTAATTCCCTTCTGCGGACGTTCTCTGGTCCGCGAAAGGCTTGTTTCTTTTGGGCCGTGCCAATACGGGATTGAGCTTAGTTCTGGCCCGTTATATTTGTAGTTTCTTTTATTTGCTTAGTTGGGTCTGGGCCCATTGTGATAATACGATTCAGGCCCAAACGCCTGGTGAACCTACTATAGGTCATCAGATATAGTGAATAATTTTGGGACCTACCTTAGAAAACATCAGGGACCAACCTTGGATCAAATTAGAGAAAGGAAGAAAGAAGAAACTAAAAAAATAAAGCACTTAAGTCGAAAATGGTCTGGACTTGCCGGAAGTTACTCATGAAGAAGATGTAGTACTCTTATTATCTTAGAGAAGATGAGGAGTAGTTTTGTCTTTAGTCAACTTTCATTTGTGGTTGTAAAAAAGTCACGTGAGTGTAGTACCTTTAATTGGTTAAAGTGAAGTTTCTTTTATACTTATTTAACTCCTCAAATTGGTAGTTCAAAATTGCTATAGAAAAACATACTAAGAGATTGATATTTAGAATATACTAATAAATGTTGGAATTATAAGTTCATAAACCTCTGCACAGATTTATTTACTTATGTAATATGTAGTTTTTAAGATTAGCAGGCACTTGTATTATTTTATAAAGCCCTGCAGGAATTGTAGAATGGGTCAAAAGCCCATAACTGACCCATATAGTTAGGTTAAATAGTTACATTCGGTTAATAGTGAAAAGGTACGTTGTTTGGTTTCTGTAAACCATCACGACCCTTCATTCACACCGATTCATATACTTTATATATAGGATAGGATTTCTGTAAATCAATCTCAACCTTTCAGATTTATATATCAGAATTATTTAGAAGGGTTCAACCCCAATCTCTTTTGTTTCTTTTATTGATTCTTGAATAGTGTGGCATGATGCTTGTTTGATCGTTATAAGATCCTGGAAATCAGAAGTATGGAACCTGTGAATACCGAACATGGTACCAGAGCCAGAAGGATCAAGCAACACCACAATTCATGTTCATCCATCATTCAAGAATCAAACCTGCGTTTTTTTCTTTGAAAAAAAAAGACGCAAAACATGGATGCCAATTAAAGAAGAAAAGATGTCGAATTAAAGAAGAAAGATTATCTTATTTGGTTTATGATAAGAAGAAAGATTAGAATCGGTTACAACACCAAATCCGGTGGCTAACCAAGATTGAAGACATTAAGATTTTAAAGATTGAAGACATTAAGTTTTTAAAGAATGAAGATATCAAGATTGAAGAAGGCATCAAGGAACAAGAAGATTGAAGATACTTGAGGCTTATGAACTTAGAGGGGAGAATGCTGGAATTATAAGTTCATAAACCTCTGCACAAACTTTTATTATTTATGTAATATGTAGTTTTTAAGATTAGCAGCACTTGTATTATTTTATAAGCCCTGCAGAATTGTAGCAATGGGGCAAAAGCCCATACCTGACCCACATAGTTTTAGTTAAATAGTTACATTCGGTTAATAGTGAAAAGGTACGTTGTTTGGTTTCTGTAAACCATCACGACCCTTCATTCACACCGATTCATACTTTATATATAGGATAGGATTTCTGTAAATCAATCTCAACCTTTCAGATTTATATATCAGAATTATTTAGAAGGGTTCAACCCCAATCTCTTTTGTTTCTTTTATTGATTCTTGAATAGTGTGGCATGATGCTTGTTTGATCGTTATAAGATCCTGGAAATCAGAAGTATGGAACCTGTGAATACCGAACAATAAAATTGTATTTATTTTCGTTTTCTTTTCAAATCTAAACACATATTTTGTTCAAAATTTTTAACACAAGTATGGTACATTCTTTTTGTACTAGATTTGATACGCCTATTAAGTTTTTCATGTTAGAACTATATGGTAATCGACTCAACCCGACCTATTTAGTGGTTAGCTCATTGACTTTTTGAACTTACTGCTTCATTATCTAAGGGAACCACCTTAGATTTGATACTAGGTCCACCACTGGTAAGCATAATTTTTAATGAATCAGCAGGACGATCCCTCTTCTACTACTTTGTTGAAGCGCCATCTAATTCTTCTACTAAGCCATTGATTTTATGGCTCAATGGAGGTAAACTCGTATAAAACCCGCATCACCATATATTTCTATATGACTGGGATACCAGTAACAGAATATATGTTAAATTTAATACAGGACCTGGATGTTCTTCCATAGGCATGGGCGCATTTAAAGAGATTGGTCCATTCGGTGTGTACCCTGATGGTAGAATGTTATATGCCTGACAATTCTCGTGGAACAAAGGTTTGTTCCTCAGTAAACTTGCACAACTTAAACTGTATATTTCTTCTTCTTGTTGTTGTTAATGAAGCTCTTGTACATAATGATGCAGTGGCAAACATATTGTTCATAGAGTCTCCCGTCGGTGTTGGTTTCTCCTATTCCAACACCACTGAAGACTACATGTCATCTGGGGACAATATGACAGGTATATCATATATCAACCATTAAGATCGTCCTCTTAATTAGTTACTGTTTTCATTTTATTGATTTATGTTATTTTCTATAGCCGAGGATATGTATAACTTCTTGAGGAAGTGGTTTGAGCGGTACCCTGTGTTCAAGGGCAGGGATTTCTTTATGACTGGAGAGAGTTACGCAGGTATAACTTTCGTTATTATTTTGTTTGTTAACTTCTGGTTTTGATGTCTAGGAGGCAACTACCAATTATTTATAATATGTCATGGTTAACAAGGTATTATGTCCCTGAGTTAGCTGATATTATCATGCGTGACATCAAGGGCTTACGAGACTCAACCCCAATGATGAACCTGAAAGGAATTAAGGTAACTAATCAAATATAATATTTAATCTATTGAAAAAGAATGTTCGTGTGCATTTTCTTTAATTTTGATGGTCATAATTATCTTTATATGTTTTTTCCAACAGATTGGCAATGGATTGTTGGATGATGTATGTGATACTAGGGGAGCGGTCGATTTTGCATGGAGCCATGCTCTAGTGTCCGAAGACACGAGTGATGAATTTTTGCTGAGTTGTGCCTCCTGAAGCCGTTATGAAGACGAGGCTTGCAGTAAAGCTTACGAAACTTTGTTGAGTGAGATTGGAGGTATAAATTACTTCAACATATATAGCCCGTCTTGTGAGCCTGCGTCTATGAATGTGACTGGTGACCCTTGCGATTTACTGTATGTTGTGAGCAACCTGAACCAACCAGAAGTTCAGGTAGCCATTCATGCCAACATGACCGAATTTCCTTACACTTGGCCACCATGCAGGTTAAGTTCTAATCAAGTCACTCAATTACTTTTTAGTTATCTGATAATTATGCTAATGACAAATAATATTAACTAATAACTTGAAACAAAGATCTCATTAGCCAGCAATGAAAGGATATCTTGTCATCCGTCATCCAGGACGAGGTAGGAAGCTGCCGAACAGTGCTTCGTCTTATTCTGTATGCTCCTACCCCGCTCCCCCACAATCGGCATCCCAAGCTACATTAAGGAGGTTAGTAAAACGCGCATAACGAGCAAATGAAAGATATACATTCACAATTAGCGGATAAAAACATCGAGCTCCGATTGCTCGTTCCTCTCGACCCCAACGACTTTATGGATGATGCTAGTGATGAAAGTGATGAAGGCGATCATGAAGATGCTGCCGACCCCGGAGATGAGTAGGTGTCGACCCCAGATATGATTAGGTCAGGTTGTGCCTGTTTAGTTGAACTTTGTGGTTGAACGTTTTCTTTTGAATAATTTATTTTTATGTTGTTGAACTACTTTGAACTTTATGGAGTGTTATTGTTTTGTTTGAAAAATTGGTGAAAATCTAGAAAAATGGGTCAAAAAACTGGGAAAATGGCGTAAAACAAGCCCGGTCGTTTTAGCTGACTGCTACTTTTAGGGACAACTTGTTGTCCCTAAAAAGGGACATATAGTCCTTAAAATTTTCTTTAGAAATCTGTTGACAAAACCTTTAGGGACTACTTATAGTCACTATATCTTTTGACTTTCATTGACCATTTAAAAAAAATGAATTGTAGTCCCTAAAAACTAGTCCTTAAAAGCTCATGTTGGGACTATGTATAGTCCCTAAAAGGGGGTCCCTAAAGGTTTTGGCAAAATCTGTAGTGACTAAATGTAGTCCCTAAAGATGTTGTCACAACAAAAAAAGCCACGTGGCAAGTCAACGCAGTAGTCCCTATACCTAAATTTGGTAGTCCCGACAACTTATAAGGACGGAGCAGCATGGACTACGCTAACAGGGACTACATGTAGTCCCTACAAACCTGTAGGGACTACAATCTGGCCTTTTAGGGACTACAACCGTAGTCTTTAAAAGCCATTTTTCATGTGTTGTTTGTTTTCATATTACAGTAGTTTGTGCTCACATTTGATATTTATATTAGTGTTAATAATAATTTAGTCGTAAATATTCAAACTCGTGTACGCATGAGATAAACTTATAAAATGTACTAATAAATATGAGTCATTAGTGAACGTATATAGTAAAATTATTTTTTTTCGGATTTTCTTGCTTAAACTTATAAAGAAGAAAAACATGAGTTGTTCGTTTACGTACAATACCGTATATTTTTTATATACACAATGATTCGTGCTTTCATTTTGATATTTTTAATTTTGACTTTTTTATTACCAATCAGATCGCGGGATTTTGCTTACATGTAAAAATCTAACGACTTGATTGGTTCAATTAAAAAAAATTATTTTGCTAATTTTAATTTTTTTTATAATAATGTAATTATTTTATTATATAAAAAATTATATTATTATATAAAAAATTATATTATTATACACGTACCCAATATACAAAATAAACAAGAAATTTTTATTTATCTACAAATTAACATCGTATATCCGGAGGGAAAAAAATGGTGTTTAGACAAAAAGTTAAACATAAATGATAAAACCAAACATTCCTTAGCTCTAATAATAAAAAAACTACTTACTCAAAGTAAAGTCAAGGACACTCTAGTCAAAACCAACACATAAAAAAACCAAGTCGTCTATAAATAAGCCAAAACACAGACAATCCCCAAAAACAAAAATTAGGGTTTCAGTTTCATTCCGATAACAATGTCGGCTTCATGTTCATCATCATCAACATCACAAAAGATGGCTTCAGATGGTGAAACCTTTGTGATAGATGAGGAAGTGGCTTTACAGTCAAAGGCAATCAAAAACATGATCGAAGACGATTGTGCTGATGCTGTCATCCCTTTACCTAAAGTCACCAGCGATATCTTATCAAAGGTTATTCAGTATTGTATGAAACATGCTGAGTCTTCTAAGAAAACTGAACAGGCTGCTGAAGATGAGTTGAAGGAGTTTGATGATGTGTTTTCCAGATATGATCGCCCTGATATGTTTGACATTATTGAGGTTTTCTTTTCAATTATGTTTTTCTTATTAATTATTTGGTTTTTGTGATTAAAAGGGTGTTTTTTTGTCAATTATTGGTCCTATGAGCTTATCTTATTTCGGGGGTGTTTGTTTCGGTTTATACAGCAGGCCATGACTTAGTTTGTTTTGGGCTTATGTTTCATAAGCTCACTTTTTGTGGCTTATATGAGTTTATTACGAGTAGTTCATAATGAACTTATGGGGGGTTTGTTTCGGCTTATATGTGCGCATATGAGCTTATTACATTTTGGTTTATATTTCAAAAGCCCTAATTTTCTGGCTTATTTGAGACTTATATAAGTTTATTACGATATAATAAACTTATATAAGCCCATACGTCTCAAAATAAGCCAGAAATTGAGGCTTTTGATATATAATCCGAAATCAAATAAGCTCATAAGCCCACATATAAGCCGAAACAAACATCCCTTTATATAAGCCAAAAAATTTGAAAATAAGCCACATAAAGTGAGCTTATGAAACATAAGCTCAAAACCAAATAAGCCATAAGTGGACTATATAAGCCGAAATAAACACCCTTATGTTTATATATTTTGAGACTTATTTACTTATATAAGCCCTTGAGTTTCAAAATAAGGTAGAAAAAATACGATGATGATATACAGTTTGGATTAGCTTATGATAATAAGGTGGAAAAAATGACTTAAAACTTATATAAGCCCATTATAGGTTCTAAGCCTTAGCTTATCCAAACACTTCAATGGGCTTATTTTGTTATATAAGCTGATAAGCCTTATATAAAAGCTAAAACGAACATCCCTTAAAAAACAAGAATTTAACCAATTCACAAAAGGCAAGATGTCATGTAACAATGATTGTTCGAATTAAGTCTTCTAAACTGCATATCAATTATAAAACTATCCTAGTTTTGATATCGTTCCATTGTTATTGTGTAAATAATTCAAAAAAAAGAGTGGCTGTTGTAAGGTATTACTAGTAATATCCAAGTTTTAATGTTGCTCCATTGTTATTGTGTAAATGTTTATAAAACTTGCATTGATTGGTAAACACTCTTGAAACGTGTAGGTGACTAATATTACCACCGTCAACGCAACTGTCACATCACCTTTTCATTACGCCAGACCATCAACATCACCACCCTAACATAGCACACTTATATACAAATATACCCCACAAAAACTAACATAACAACTCACACACACAAAAACCAACTTCACTAATCAGTAGACCGACATCTCCCTTTTCTGAGCCAAGCACACGTGAGTGGGTAAAGGGTTTAAAGGAGGACATGTCTTTGGAGGTCACAAGTGTGGGTGACCTCCCTATTACACAGTCTTATAATAAAGAAGAAGGTTTGAGTGACTAAACTGAAACAAAACTTAAACTTAAACTTCATCACTCTCCTATGAATTTCACCCCTTACTAAAACGTAAAATATAAATTAAAAATAAGTTATTGGTTTCGTTTTACGTGTAGACAATCAATCACTTTAGAAGTTGCCTTGGTGGATTTTTATGTATCTATCTACTGCATTATTGTAAATCGTTTTTAGATTCTTGATACATTGGAGCATATTTGTTAGTGCATTGTGATATTGTTTATTTGTTGGTTTGGTCCTGCATCTGTTGGTAGAGATGTGTCATGGTTTGTGAATATTTTGCTAACTAGTTTCGTTTTTTCCAAATTATTTCAGGCTGCCAACTATCTTAACATTGAGAAGCTACAAGATTTGATGTGTCAATCGGTTGCGAACTGGATGAGAGGCAAGCCTCCTAAAGAAATCCGTGAGTATTTCAAAATCACTAACGATTTCACTCCTGAAGAAGAGATGGAAGTCCGTAAGGAGAACTACTGGGCATATGAGGGCATGGAAATGTAGGCTTTCGTAGTTTAGTTGTGGTTCAGTCGAGTTTTGGTTATAATCCATTAAAACATGACGATTATTGTATGTACTGGTCGAGGGAGTTTTTTGTTGATGAATGTTAACAAATCTGTTTTATGAGAATGGTTGGGAGATTTTGTTTACCAGTTTGTCTATTTGCAAGTTTTCATCTATTAATTGTAGATTTATTCTAAACAATTTTAACTGTTTTTTTGTTGCATAATTTGCATAAAGATTACCGTTAACAAGTTTTATTTGCTTCACTCTCATCCATATCGATCTTGCTCGATCTTTTCGTTGCTGAATAAATAAAATCCTAAACCTCATCCACATAATATGTCGTTGACTTTGATTTCGTCCCTACAAGTGGTGAGTTTGCAAATGGTAAATTATGCTTTAATCTTAAACCTCAGCGACATTATTACTCCGTAGTTTGTTCTTACAAGTCAGGTAAAGATTTTTTTAATGTTTATAAAATTAAAGTTAGTTGTTGAAATTGATTAACTTGCCAAAAAAGAAGTTTTTAATATACTATGTTATCATGCTTGTCAAGGAGTAGTTGAATATAACGCAACAACATGTCCCTGGCCATAATCGAATGTACTTTTTAGTTTGTTAGTTTTTATAAACTACTATTCCTTGATCTTTCTCCAAATCCATTTAATTTTATGAATAATATCATCGGGCTTACATATTCTTTTCAAATTAGTTAAAACAAAAATTACATCATATATTACTTCAAGAATTACAAGAATACTTGAATCGTCATGGTTTGATTCGAATATAATTCAGACAAATGTCGAGTAATAATTAAATACTTAGCATACCATGTAAAAATGGAGATAATATCAAATAAGGGTTGATATTTACACCTTTAGGTTTGATGAATACTCTACAAAAGTTGCTCACATTTTGTATACCTTTTACTTATTGTAATTCTTTTATACATGTTTTGCAAGTAGTAGTACATATTGCATTCAACTTTACAGTGTTTACATACCTTTACTTATATAAGTAAATGAGGTCACAACTTAAAAAGTGAAAGATGAACATGAGTAGTAACTTAAAAAGTGAAAGATGAACATGAGTAGTTGCTTAGTAATATAGGCAAGGGGTTAACCAAGCGTTCATAGCACCATATTAATGCCCATAAAACTTATAGTACCGAACCTTCTAAAATCAACGGTATCCAATCTCGTCTTTCACGATATAATTGAGGAGCTGAGATGTAGACAACATTACCCCTACCCGAAGGTAGAGAGGTAGCTTTCAGAGAACCTCCAGCCTTGCACGGGGTGATGATCGAACCTTGAACTGTGTACCAACCCTTCACCAACTTAAATTATTATTGTTGTACACCATTACATAGGATCAAACTTATTGCTTATCCATCCTAGTTGGCAAGATACTTGAATGTCCTCACACAAAAGGTATAAGGTTCAAATCTCATTAGGCACACTACGATAATTAGAGGGATATCGTGACATCTAAGCCAAAAACGCGTCCTTCCGTAATAACTCAAACAGGGAAAACCCCATCCGTTTTAACCATGAAACGTATCCATGTTCACATCTC
Organism: Tanacetum coccineum; assembly: GCA_026074375.1. Lineage (NCBI taxonomy): Eukaryota > Viridiplantae > Streptophyta > Magnoliopsida > Asterales > Asteraceae > Tanacetum > Tanacetum coccineum. The sequence goes on along the minus strand of BQNB010057447.1, from coordinate 8,485 downwards.
TAAAAAAGAAAAGGAGGAAACAAACAAGATGTGAAATGTAAAAGATGAACATTGGTAAAATATGAATTTAAATCAGTTTAAAGTTATGCAAGAATGAATCACTTTAACATACACAAGTTTCAGGAGTTGTCACACCTGGTAAATTATTGGATTCATTTATGGAAAAAATTCTATATCAGTAGATACTTCAATGAGACTTGTTGTACGTTTGAACAATAATGCAATTTAACTTATCATATTCTTGAAAAATGACTTCATATGTCTACATAGCATTACTTTTAACTCGTATAACAACACAAATATCACATTGATAATAGAATTGATAATAGTCCCTTTTCTTTTATATTTTGTTAAAAAAACTTAATTCTATAATATGCCCTCAATATCACATTGAGTCTCTAATTCTTCATATCTGTCTACTCTTATTCGTAAAGCTTCTTCCTTTGTGTTTTCTTCTACATGTTGTTAACTACAAATGTTGCCTCCACGAAACATGAATGCCCCAAGTTCTGCAAACATCGTAAGAGTACATTTGATTATCACAAACATTATACGTAGATTGTTATGTCTGTTTGAATGGTTTTGCATTCGTCCCGGTTCTGCATATGTGTTCTATTAATACAAATAATGTCTAAAAACGTTATTTATATTTTTCGACCTCTCAACGTTTTGATAATGACAAAATGTAAAAACGTTTACAATAAAAATAAACGTTTACAAATTATTAAATGTAAAATTCCATTTCTAAGATTAGTGATCACTTAAGGTATGGACAAACAAAATAATTACGCATGATTAGTTATCAAGAAAATATTTTTCTCTTAATCCTTACTTGTAATTCTACAAAAGTATTTTCTCAAAAATACATTTACAAAATATTTTCTAATAAAATAAAATGTTTTATTAAAAACTTAAAATTTGAAATTTAAATTTTCTCTCCAAAATGAAAGGTTTCATAACAGATACAACATTCACCACAAAATACAAAAAAGGGAGCGGAGTCTAGTGGCGGCCCCCTTATATTTAAGGGACCACTTGGACCGCCCTCAGACGACCGTTGGGAATCCCTGCCTATAAATACTGCTCCATTCCCAGCAGAAAAATATTCCTCTTTGCACGAAATTTTTCAGTCTTTCTTTCTCTCTCTAAACCTTATTCCTCTCACTAAAACTCTTGATCATACTTAGATCTTGTTTCAAGTGATCTAATCTCTTCTTCTCATCTCTTCCTTCTCATTTAAGTAAAAGAGAAGAACACTCGTATTCGTCAAGAAAAAAAGTGTTAATTAGTGATCTATTCTCCCTTCTTCTAAGTACCAAAACTCTATTGTATTTATCTTGTGTATTTGTGTGATTCGGATATTGTGTAGATTCGATAGTGTAGATCTTGTGAGTGTGTATATCTTGTGAAGTGGTAGATTGGTTCTAGCTAAGATTAGGACTCGACATTTAGCTTAGTGTCGGAAAATAACGTAAGTGACGTGTAAACGATTGTCTCCGCCTAAAGGGAGCTTGTTGACATAGTGAAATCTCGAGTCGGATACTCGGGGAGTGGAGTAGGGCAAAGAGGTGCTTCGTAGCCGAACCACTATAAAATCTTGGTGTCTTGGTTTGGTTGTTTCTTTCCTTACTTTTCCTTATTACTGTTTTTTATTTAGTTTTAGATTTAAGATCAGTTATTGTTTGTTCATATTGTGATTTGATTGAACATATAACTCGGATCTATATATTTTTGAAAGTAAACTTTTAAAACGTAAAACAAACGTGTAAACTATTCACCCCCCCCTTCTAGTTTCCACAATTGGTATCAGGAGCAAGGTCACTCAAGATTTTTGAAATATATTATATTTTAAAGCTTGGATCGATCTATGGATTTCGACAAATATCTAGAAGGGCAATCTATGCAAAGACCATCAATCTTTAAAAGCGATAGTTTTATTTATTGGAAAAATAGATTCGAGACATATGTTAAATCAAAAGATCTAGATCTTTGGCATGTTATTACGAATGGTGATTTTCAACCTATTGTACAAGATCTAGAAACCAAATTAGATGAGGTTATCACTTTTAAAAAACAAACCGATGATCTCAAAAAGAGACTTGCGAAAAATAATGAAGCCAAAATGGTTATTTACATTGCTTTGCCAAGAAAAGAATATGAAAGAATTTTCATGTGTTACACGCTAAAAGAAATTTGGAAAACTTTGTTAATTACCCATCAAGGCAATAGCCAAGTCAAAGATAATAAGATCAACCTTTTGGTTCAACAATATGAACAATTCATCATTGTGGAAAACTAGAAGGGGGGGAGGGGTTGAATAGTTTTCTAAATTTTTAGCCTTTTTAAAAAATTAAAACACTTTGTTTGAAACTATTTAGTGAAGTGATCTAGATATTGATGTTTAGCAAAGAAGTAAGAGATGTAAAAGTAAAGAGAAAATAGAGTGTAGAAAGATTTCATCGGGACACAAGTATTAATAGTGGTTCGGCTACAAGGACACCTTCCTTGCCCTACTCCACTCCCCGAGTCACCTACTCGAGAGTTTGTTAAACACTAGTCACCGAGCTCCTTTCATTTGGTGGAGAAGCCTTCACAACGATGGTACACTTCTATAGATTACAAAGATGATCACCGAATTTCTCACACACGAGAATCAATAATAACACAACTACTATAACACCGTGTGTTTTCAAGTCATTGACTACATCGATAAATCCACAATGTACCTTTTGTATTGTACGCGTTTGCTTTAAATCGTAAATGTTAAGCTAAATCGCGTACGCCAAATATTATCGTTTAATGTAAACGGGCATTAAACCATCAAACGTTTACATCAATCATGTGTTATATAATTATTTTAATAATAATTATGGTCGTTGTTCATTTTATTTTTATCGGATACGTAAAGTGTATACGTTTCGCGATAAATTACGTTTAAGCATAACCGGAAGCACGTTAATTTATTAACGCTTCAACAAATACCCACGATTGTACCCAATACCTAAAGTTTTATTAAATTTACCCAAGATAATATTATCTTACACTTTGTACAAGAAAAATCAACCAATACACCAATACTTGCAAGAAAACATCTTTTATTTATAAAACTACAACTAGTAACTTGCATATATTTTGCAAGATATTGTGTTAACTAGCAAAAAGGTTTCTAGAACCCTTTCCCCCTCCTAACCCACGAAATACATCAACACTTGGAGAGCAAGGAGCACAAAAATTCACTAGCTTGGTCAATGTACATCAACTTCTCATTAAAACACATTTACCATGTTCCCTTGACCAAAGACCAAGAACAAGAACCCCTAAAACCCTCTCTTTGTCCCCCCCCCCCCCCAATGACCAAAACACCCCCCTTTGACCATTGACCCTTCTTGAGAAAGTTTTGACCAATACTTATCCTATATATACATGTATACTAGTGGTTCAAGCATAAAACACTTAGTAAAAATCAAACACACTCTCCCTTTTTGCTCCTTTTATGCCACAGCTCAAAACACCAACCCAAAAAAATCCATACAAAATTTTATGCAACCCATACACACATATACACATCTATTCTAAGATATACTAAGGCATTTGCAAGCATTGGTTAACCATATTCAAGCATTAATCAAGTGAAAAGGAAGCTAAGGTTTTATTAAGAAAACAAGGGTTTTCATTGGTGCAAGCTTTGGATTTCTATCTAAACAAGGGTTAAGATTACTTTGTTCATCATCATCATACATCATAAGGTCTACTAGAACCCTTTATGTTCTTATAGTTTTCATTTCTATGCATATGTTATTTCTATTTTAGTTGAATCACCATTTATGATTTTATCATGAAAATGGAGTTTATACTTGAAATGATCATTTTGTATACTTTTATATATGTTGTGTTATTACTTATATCATGTTAAAATGGATGAGAAACTAATGTACCATGATGTTTTGGTGTAAAAATGATCATGTGTTAATTAGGGTTTATAAAAGTTCTTAATATGATTATAGTAAAAAAAAATACAAATGGCATGATAAGATTAATTATGGACTTATATTAATGTAATATGATCATTAAAATAAAGTTATAACAAGATGGGAAGACTTGTACACTTGTGATTATTATGTAAAAATAGTCATACATAAAACTAGTAACTTATAGTTAAAAATGAAAGTTATGTTTTATAAGTAATATGTTGGACTTGTAATGTTGGACAAAAGGACTTTGATGGACCTATGAACATAATATACATATGACATATGACCTATATAAAGTATAAGACTTGTGGTAAAAAGTATAAAGTGGTAAGTATAAAAACAAGGTTGAAAATGGACTTATCAAACTCATGCAAACATTCTGTCCAAAAGGGTTATAAAAATATACTTATAATATATTTTTATAAGATAATACATTTCACGACGATTCCGAAAAGGTAAGAAACTTGTCAAACGGATTAATAACGAAAAAGTTACGTTAAAAACGAGTTATACGTTAATTAAACGGAGTTTATAAAATAACTTTTATAAAACTTATATCAAACAGCAAGGTTGGATAATTTTATCAAATAAAACACATTTTTAGGATTCTAAAATGATAAGAATCATGATTTTTCAATTTATAACGAATAAGTTATGAATTTCGCGGGTTTTCGGTAATTAAAAGTTTATAAAAATAATTTTATAAACTATGAACAGTAAAAACACTATTCATGACAGAAAGTTATATTTTTGTAAACCTCATAAAATTATAGAACTTTCAATTACGAGATCGTGCTCGAAAGAATCGTTAAAAACGGAGCTATAACGAATAAAATACGACATTTACGGGTTTTACGACAACAAATACGATTTAAATAAAACTCATGTCTGGTGTGAACAGTAAAAGTTACTGTTCATCAGGGGACCAAAATTATAAAAATGTCAAATATCGATAACCCGTCTTAATACGAAAAGATGGGCATAAGAAACGCAAGAAACGGATTAGAAACGTGAAAGTTATGACGATTTTACCAAAAGTATGTTTATAAACGTTTTAATTTTATAAACATGTTTTCACTTAAACATTTAGATGGTGATTAGCTATATAGACTTATGCATGGTAGGAGTACTTAATGTAATTAGTTAGTGCTTATACGACTTTAATTAATTAGGTGTTTGGGCAATTTTTTTGTGAGTTTTTTCGAATCGTGCGTGACGCGTTATTTGTGATATACTTGGCATTACTCACTCAAGGTGAGTTCATAGCCCCACGTTTTACATGTTTTTGTTTTATAAAGTTTTTGGGGTGAAAAACATGCAATGCTTTACAATTGGACAGCAATGGTATAAGATTCAAGTTTTGATTACGTGTTGCCTAAGTAGCGATAACCCATATCTGAGCCCATTATCATGAACTGTCAATTGCGGGATTGTGAGCGCGAATGTTATTAATAGATCTATTGGGTTTGACAACCCCGTTCGGGTGATTAGCTATCACTGGACAAACGAACGTATACCATGTCGAATATAGGATGTTGCGGGTTAGAACATCACCACGGGCAATGTAGGCCATTAATTTGGTATTCATACACGTCAAGCTTCAGTGTCATGAGCTTAGAGCAACGTAATTACATTTATATGATGTCTGCATCTGTTGCATTATCATACACTTGGGAAATCTTGTGGTCCTACAATATATGATTTATCAAACCTATGAATTCACCAACATTATTGTTGACGTTTTAAAGCAATGTTTTTTAGGGGATCAGTAAGCACGAGGTGCAAGGGATACATTGGTGGTTTTGATTGGGATATCATGCATTAAAGATTTTGTCGCATTACATTTTGTATAACTGTATGGGCTAGAAATCTTTGCACTTTGAACAAGTGGACAAGTGAAGCTTCGGCTTATGTAACAAATACTTTGTTAAATCCAATGTATCAGTTTTAAACGACTTTTTGGTCGTTCTATATACATCTTGTGTTATTGATCTGAGAAGTAACACGCCCCGGACCCTTATTCCACTGCGACCCAATTTGGGGGTGTTATAGAAATATTGATTAGTGATTTTCGAATTACTTAGATTAGTGTTTTGGTTATTCGAGCGGGAAAAAGCCGTAAGAATAATTAGGCATTAATTTAGTAATCGATATCTTGACAAAAATTGTTTTCAATAAAAACCAACATTGTGAGAAGATAATTTATTTGAAAGATATTGATTCATCGATAAGGACTCAATTATATATTTAATTCACACTTAAGAATCTAAACTTTTCACTTAGCAAGCATATCTTTTTATATATATATATATATATCTCTTTGTTTATGTGTTTGCTTATTGTTATCTAGTATTATATAGTTTATTAATATTTTATAATTAGTTTTAAAACCAAAAACCAAAATATTTAACAATCAAGCATCAAACAAAACACTTTCGTGAATTTCAAATTCATCTCTCGTTTGGACACGACATACAGGGATTAACTATTACTTGTCCTTAAGTAATTTTTGCATCCAACAGGACATACTTATATTATATTATATTACTCGACTCAATTTTATCGAATCAGTCATCCCAACTTTTGTAGTCATAAAGAACGAGATTCTCTATGATTTCCCAAGATTCTTCGGTGTTCTTGTCATGAAGCTTACCACTGGCGGCGTGGTCAATTTCGCATTTAAGAAGAAAGGAGACATGATCATAGAAAATTTGGATTTGGTGCCAAAGATCGATGCCATGTTGAGGGAAATTTTGAAGTAATCTTTGATACGATTCCATGCTTCAGAAAGAGATTCATCATGATGTTGTTGGAACATCAAGATGTCACTTCTAAGTTTGGTAGTTCTTCCAGGTGGGAAAAACTAAGCAAGGAAATGGGTAGTGAGATCCTCCCAAGTGGAGAAAATCCTTAAGATGTTGATTTGGATCTTCAGACCGGTGTCCATCGAATGCACATCAATTTTGCACCAATCGGATGATGTCGGATCACAGAGGCACAATATTGTTCCCATCGGGGAGCTCAATAGTGTTTTGATAGTCCTCGTGCCTTGGTTGAGAGTAATCTCCAAAGGTGCAGGGTTAATTTTTGTCTCCCATGATGGTTAATGAAAAAGAAGGTTTACAAAAGAAAAGGAATGAAGAAAAGATAGACTAAGAGAAAGTTATTAAAAATAAAAAAGAAAACTCTCACTTAATAGGAATCTCATGAGTAGACCTAAGCTAAATAGAATCCGAAACCTAGACTATTCCCTGACAGCGATGCCAAAAACTTGATGCGGTGGGTTGCAACGTAAAAGTTTTACAACCCTCCTAGGCAGTGTACCTAACCATTGTAGTGTAGTATATGCAAGACCCGGGGGGTTATTAGCATTCTCTAGGGGAATAGTTTGGGTAGGCTTGAATTGTATGTTCACTAGGTTCTAAGGGGTGAAAGAATATTATTTTTGTATTTTTATATTTTTTAAAAAGCAAGTAAATCTAGGGTTTAAAGGGGGTTTTCATTAACTACCAAACTACGCTACTCCTAATTATGCAAGAAAAATAAAAGGTTGGGAAAACTCGTATGGTTAAACAAAAGTGTTTACCTAATCATGCACTACTCCCTAATTGTCTTCTCGGATTTTATTTCATGTCACCCTTGTAATGGAATATGTAAGTATCTAATAAATTAAACACTTAACTTGGAATCCACCCAAAGGTGATCTAGATATGAAGATCTATGGGATATCAAACATACAATCTAAGATGACTAAATGAGAAGAAAATTCTAGAGAGGGAAAGAGTGAGTTAGAACACTTAGAGAGAGAAAGAAAGAAACTTATATTATGAAAAATAAACCAACCCCTTTCCTATGGCATGGAAAGGGGGTATTTATACCCTTACATTAGTCGGTCAACATAAGTGGTATTCTTATGTCGACCCGGTTAGCTTAGCTAGTTTCCAAATATTTACTATGAGCTACTTAACAATATATCAGAAGTGACCAAGACTTTTTCGTATTCCTAACAATCTCCCCCTAAGGGAGGTCACTCCAATTTACAAAATCTTAATCTCTACATTCTAAGAATGTCTTGAATCTTGCTCGTAGGTTAGATTTCTTTGATCTTTGTCTTGTAAATGTAAAGTAGTTATCTTTAGAATTTTAGGCTTAAGCTTATTCCTTTAGCTTGACTTGTATGTGATCTTGAGCTTCTTGAGATCATCAACCAAGCATAATCTATTTTCGCTATCTTGCCATCTTTTCCTTCTTGTGAACTTGTGACTTTTGGACCGACATGCTCATACCTTTCTTTGTCTTGAAAGCTTGAAAAGTCATCTTTCTTGAAAATCTTTAACTTTAATACTTCACCATTTCAAGAAAGACGTGCAATATCAGAGTAGCAGAAGTCTTTTGAAACATTTACTTGAGCTTTCATGATATCTTTACATATGTTGGTCGGGTATGAGCATGTGCCATTGACTTCGACTTGTCATCGGTTAACTGCTACCGCTGTTAGGAAACCTACATGAATG
>BQNB010057446.1:0-32848 GCA_026074375.1 Tanacetum coccineum | reverse complement strand
CTAACATGAAATAATAAACAAACAATGCTCACAACTCAATAGCAAAGTGTTTGGTTTGAGTGTACATAGAAGATGTAACCCATGGAAGTGATGGTGTAGGAGGAGCAGGTGTTGCAAGAACAAGCGCTGCAGCTAAAGTCGGTGTAGCAGGCATTGATGTGAGTGGTGCATTGATGTGAGTGGCAGAGTCAGTAGCAGGCGTTGATGGAAGTGGCTGAGATATTTCTCCTAGAAATGGCATATATTTAAAAAATCATCTACAATGAAGTCTATATTCCTAAGTGTAAAATGGATCTACTAAACCACATCTGTAAGATTTTTTTCGTGCCCCTTTTGATGCTATAGGTGGAGCCGGAGGCAGCATAATTAGATCAATGTATCCAAGTGTTGGAAACAAGAAAAGTATAGGTCACTTTCAAGTTGTAATAGTCTTAGCCCGTAGTTTGTTATATGATTAGTCTAGTAAGCTAGTTTGGCCCAAGGCTCATGGAAAGCCCGTTAAGGCCCATGGCCGGCCATGTATGTAGTATATATACCCTCTCCATGCCTTGGAGAGGGTGGTTGGTTGTTTCATTTCTCATTTCACACACATAATAATATTATCATCCATTCCATGTTACTTTCTCTCTCTAGAAACTTTCCAACCCACTTCTCTCTCTAGTTCTTATATAATATCAAAGATTACTTGTATTCTTCATGATTGATCATTATGTTGCATTCCCTTGTTTTCGCCTATGACGGGGTGTGACATATGTTAAAACCCGTCACCAAAATATTTTCAACAAGTTAACTCTGTTCTAATAAGATGTCTAAATCTTTTCATCGTCTTGCTTTGTTTAACATTGGGTTGGTTAAACAAAAGAAAAGATCGTATTAATACATTAGTATTTAACTAAAAGAAAATATATTTTTAAACTTTGCTTGTGCTTGCATTGTCTTAACACACACACATAATTATATTTTTTTTAAAACATAAAGTATTTTACAAAAGATGTGTGTTGTATAAAAATGGTTAGGATAATCATTTATATACTCAAAAAATGTCAAAAACTATGCATATTATACATAACAACAAATAGTTTCTCGCATAAGCAAAATATATGATAAACTTAAATTTAGAAATTAACTTGTCATTATTCATCAACCTCACCTTACAACTAGTCTTAGGATTAATGGAACACACTATGAAAATCTTTATTTATTTTCTTTTAAAAGAGTGTTCGTGAGGGTCAAGAAAGATTTCGAATATATATCGACTCATTATTCAAACTATGATTGATATTATTATCAAATCTAATTGATAAGTTTTCGAGTATGGACATGAAATCAGATTCTTATTTGTTTAGTTTTAAGATTATATCAAAATATAACGAGAGATATTATCTTAAACCTACATACTCAATCACACTCGATTGATATGAAAATGATCACATCCTCTTCAAAGATGATAAGAATATGCATCAGATCATAACTCACACTTGTGTAAATGATGTCATATTGAGTCTATTTGTTCAATAGTTGTGTTCCAAATATTTAGCAAATATATGCATAAAATACATAATGAAGTAGGATTGACGACTTGAATGTTTTATCCAAAATATTCAAGTAATTTACCTTGCAATACAATTGGTAAAGTCGTCATCTCCGAAAAGCCAAACATGAGCAAATGCATAACATATGTAACTTTGCTCATGCAATTCAAAAGCACAACTCAAAACTCAAATTCTCTTCTCATCAAAAGTCTTTCTTATTTTACCAAATGAGCATAATATATTTTCACTAAATATGAACCCTTTAACCATCAAAGATTAAAACTAGTAAAAATTGAACATATTTCACAAACCATTATCTTGCTTTCTTTCAATAAGTGATCGTAAGAGGATTTCAAATATGAAGATGATTATTATTCAAAACAAAACGATACTTCAATTCTCACCTATTCAATCTAAAATACAAATTTGTAATATAAACAAAAATCAGAGATAGAAATTTATCTAGATCATGGAAATATTAATCAAATGACCATAGATATTTTTTTGAGTCTACATGTTTAACCATCATTAGTTATTACATGAAATCATGAAGTTGATTGCAAGACAACAAGATTAGTCATCAAATTGCAACACAAACAAAACACATTGCATGAAGATTGTTTTAAATAATTGAGTATAAAACAGGGTGTACACATTTTTGTTTTATTAAGTCTATGGGTCAATTATTCATGCTAAACTTAACACACTCTAAGTAAGATTGACTGACTTAAAATTTCCATCAGAAACTCATAAATACTAACCAACTAGATAAGCAAAGGCCTTGGATGTCATTTTCCTTCCCCTCCGAAAACTTAAACCCCGAGAACCCTTTAAAACTTATATAGAAAGCTTCACCTAATTAGACTTTAATGACAACAAAACCATCCTGCTCCCAAATAAAGAGAAAATGAACCTTGTCCAACCTTGGGCACCTCCACAGATCGAATGGATTCCTAACGACCTAAACCATTCCTCGGATTAGGAAGATATGCCCTATGGCATCCAATTTAAACATCCTCTTTTTGTCAATCTCTTGTTTAAAAGTACAATATACATGTAACTAAACTTTAGTTAATCGTCATTGTTTCTAAAAAGAAACATTCACAAGATCTATTGAGGTAAATGACCTTATTTGGATTTCTTTCATAAAAGACATGCAAAGGTGCATTCTTTGAACACTCTCAATATAGAGTATGAACACATTCCTCACTGCTAAGCATGCTTTTTTTAGGTCCTAGATTGACCTCATTCTGTAGTAACACCCCCCAAAAAAGTTGTCGCAAGGAGCGGAAAATATGACAGGGGTGGGTGCTTTACTATCGATAAATACAATAGCACAAGATACAAGAGAACGACCTCTAAATGAGTCGTTTGAAAAGTAATCTCCCTCAGTTGATTTTCCCTGAATTTTTCGAAAATAATATTTATCCCGCATCATTTGCATCATCATGAAAAAACTTAAAATTGTAAAGCTCTCCAATATGCACAATCAATAATCCAAGCATACTATTCACCTGAGAAAAACATGCTTAAAAGTGTCAACAGAAAGTTGGTGAGTTCAATAGAGTTTTGTAATTATAAATGTAAATGTTGGTAATCCAAAAGATTATAAAGTAATGCATGACCATTCAATATCCTTATAAAATCGCCAAAAAGTGTAAGAGTTAAAGTTAAAACCAAAAGAGTTTATGTGATTATTTATTTTATGTGCTTCAACAATCACAAATCAAACAATCAGCAACCGCAATATAATGAAAAGTGTTCAGAAATTAGTAATTATCAATAGTAATGGACATTGAAATCGTTGATTTTTCAAAAATGTGTATTGGGACTACTAATAACAACACATACCAACATATAGAATAACACTATGTGTGCCTAAGCTCATGACAACAGAAACCTTAAGTTATACGTTGCTAAAAGTTATTTTGCCCCACCCCCCCTGCCCGCCCCCAGTGCCCCCCGGTAGGGTGCAATGCCTAGCATCAAAAGTTTCCTCACAATGTAATGAGGCGTCCGTGTACATGGGTAGTGTAGTTTGTGCTTGTGTTATCTACCCTGACAGGGGATCGGGCTACTTTCCCAATAGATCTATTTACAGCATTAAATCTCTTCTGAACCCATCACAAGCCGGTTCCTCTCTTCTCACCGGATCAAGAAATTAAAGAAAAAAACGTTCATATAGGGGGACTTTCATGCAATAGAGTAACTTAGCAATACACGAAAAAGGGAAAACTTCTCACATAAATACATGTTCCAAAGTAAAAGTAACCCATTGTATATCGTAAATAGCTATTGAGTACTATAAATCCATAAGTAGAAAAGAGTGTGATAATAAAAATCAAGAGTAGATTGAGTTCGAAAAAATTAGTAATGAAAAAAATTCGTAGAACATGTATGCAAATGAGTATGTTGACAAAGTATGAAACCACGTTTGTAATAAATGTGCAAAATCAAGTAGTATAAACCAAGTTTGTAGAATAGTAATGAAAAAAGATATTGTAAACGCATATGTAAACAATCTTGTATTGAGCATGAATTCCCCCTCCTCCACCCCCCGAGATTTTTGTAAGTGGAAATGTAAAAAACAGAGTGAAAAGGGGCTATAGTAACAAACTCACATCGTAATGAAGAAGAACAATTTGCAGAATAGGCATTAAAAATGCCCAACACGAACGTAAAAGCGAAGTGGGCTCGTTCAAAGAAGTTGCAACTAATCTCTAACCGGCTATAGTCCCACAAGCCTAGGATAAGCTTTTCGGTGTCCCCCCGATGAATGTTATGGTCAACGAGCGACACAATGATAAAAAGATTTAGATTTAAGTTGTAAAAAATCTTGGTGATTTGGTTAAATAAAATAAATGCAAAAAGGTAAACGTAAGGTGATACATATGTATTCCGAATATATTACATAATTAAAATAAACCGAGTATATAATTCATAACCGAGAATTATATCATTAAGGTACCTCACCCAAAAGGATAGCTCGAAGCGTATAATGTGTACAAGCCAAAATGTGTGTTCCCTAAATATGACAAACAAACGTAAAATGGTTTTAATATAGAATACTGTTCCAAGTATTATATAAGAAAAATACTAAAAATTGAGAAGAAACTAAAAAATTCCGACACAGTTCCCGGATATTCCCCAAAGAATTACTGAAATTTCTTTATAAAGATGAACACACTATTAAATCTGCAAATTATGTTAAACACGACGTTTTTAAAAACTCTTACAATAGTTTATGATGCAATTTATCGTAGTTGCTAAATATAAAATAAAAATTAGTTTATAATTTAATATATTGTTTCCCCCTTCCCGATGGTTTGGCTGAAAAAAAGTTTATCCCATTTAAAAGAATTGTTTCCGTTTGTTTTATTATAAACACGCTTATTGAATATTACAAACAAACAAATCTTACAATTTATATAACTAATCCTTTTTCAATCTATATGTGTTGCAAACCCAAACACACCCCTTAAGGTTATTATAATCGCGAAAGTGAAGATAATAAATAAAATATTTATTTAACCATTTCCACCATTTAGATCCAATTTTAATACTTATATATAAAATCCTTTAAAAGCGTTATTAGCCGAGCAACGCGTCAACGCGACCCGTTGACACAAGATTATATAAACCAAACGCACCCAATTGTGGCGTTAAAACCAACCATACGCACCCTTGTGTATTCCGCCTGCTAAACTAAACACACCCTTGGGTGTTTATTCGGCAAACCAAACACCCCAAAAGCTCTTCACCAATTCAAACGCAAACTCCTTAGTGGGTTTTCCCACTAAACCAAACACACCTCTTGGGTGTCCATAACAGCCAAACGCCCCCTACTCGCGTGACACAAGCCAAACAGCCCTAAACCCGCTGTTTCGACAGCCAAACAAACACACATTTTCTGGTCAGTGGAATGAACAAACCCCCACGCAACCCTTTAATAACTTCCAGAACACACCCTTTGGCTGTTAGTCTTACAAACTCAATACCCTCTGTTTTCGACAGCCAAACCCAACACCTCCCCCCGGGCTGTCCCCGGCAAACCAACCACCCTCATCGGGTTTTAACCTACTCCCGAAGAAATCCTGTGGTGATAGAACCAAACACCACTCGGCTGTGGACCCACCCGAACGTACCTCATGGGTCGTTAACCCAACCCGAACGCACCCCATGGCTGCTGCCATTTAAACCCCAACCAAAACGCACCCTTTTTAGTTGTTTATAAAAACCACAACGCTCCCCTTTAGTGCTGAAGTGGTGGGTGCTAGTAAGACATGATATAAGATGATGATGCGATGGTGTGGTGTGACGTGTCACGCGTGGGGAGCAGCGCGGTGTGGTGGAGTGGTGAGGTTTAGAGCAGCGGAGGGAAGAGTGGTATGGGGATCGCATAGATCCTTATGAGGAGTCATTATTTGGTTATTCGCCGGAAGAAAGCCCAAAGCCCCGCCGGAAAAGTATTCCGGCGGCGGCGGCGTGGTGGTGGCCGGAGGGGGGTGGTGGCCGGCGGTGGGGAGGGAGAGAGAGGAAGAAGATGAAGTTGTGTGTGTGTGTGTATTTGTTATAATGAAAAAAAGATATATGAAAATTTTATATATAAATAAAATTTTAATAAAAATGTAATATGTTAATAGTTTAGGGTGTAATTTGTAACTTTTTAATGAAGTTTTGATAAAAAGTGGTTTCGTGTCCTCCGTTTGGACGACTTAAAACGAATACATCAACCGCATCGAAAACTACTTGCGCCATTGTTTTCTAAATCATTTTTCTGATAAAAGAGTAATTCACTAGCCTCGACTAATTTTTGTAAACGTTTTATAAAATTTCTTTAGAAAACGTTTATTACTACTTTTGTGACCCTGGTTAAAAAAATAAAAAGAAATTTTTAAAAACAATCGGATAATTCCCGCGTTATCACAACGCTTTATATACTAAATATTAAATAATGTTATTTATTATTTTTATTTTATTAAATAAATAAGATAATTTAAAAAAATTAATAAATTTTTAATTATTTTTGTGTGCCGGTACCCGTTTGCTTGCAGTTATCAAAATTTGTGCGGGCTGATTTAGCCTCTTCTGCTTGTTTTTCAAGTCTCGCGGGTAAAACTGAAAAGTTGTTGAAATATCGTTTTACATCAAATTGCTTTAGGGGTCCGAATCATGAAAACGTGATTTAAATGGTTCGTTTTTATAGGGGAAAATCAACTAAGAATTAAATATATAGCCTTTTTCGTTTTCAGAATCAAATAAGTTAAAAAAACTTTTCTCCCTTGAGAAATGTAACACTAAATATGATTTTTTATTATTTAAAATAGTTCCAGAAAATTTTATACCGTTCACGCTCGGTAATTTGCTTTTATGTGAACCAAGAACCGACCAGAAAGTCAAAAGCAAGTTAGACGTCGAAAAGTCACAAAGGTATAAAATATAGTCCTTTAAAATTTCGAAATTCTCACAGGATGTTACAGTAACCTACCCGCTAAAAGAAAACCTGCGTCCCGAGATTTAATTTGTGTTAAACGATTTTGTGACCAAGAAAAGATTTTAGGTTTAATAAACCAGTTGTAAACGAAACGCTGATAACTTTAATCAGCAAAATTCGATGTTTCGACACTTCTCAATATACGGAAAATTTTGACTAGGTTTTAGACCTGAGTATTAGAAATTCCATCCAAATGGGGATAATTTAAAGATAATATAATTACAAGATCTTTAATTGAACTGATATAACCAGCGATATTGGAAAAAGTCTCATTATAGTGAAAACCTCAAAAAAAAAATGTAGTCCGCTCCCCGCGTGAGTATGTTAGTATAAGTTTCTAAACGTCCTAGGACCGTAGTCGTCGTTTCTTCTACCTATCTGTCAATGTTCGATGATTCACATCAACGTGGCTTATGGATGTAAGTACCCAACTTACTTGGCAGTAAATAGGATGTATCATCAACAACCTAAATCTTCCTACGTATGGGCCTGAAATGAATAGTTCGACTATTTGTTTCGTCGGTAGGTGTTTATCTCGTTTAAGGGGTGTTGCATAACCTATTGGATAAAGTTGTATCAGTCGGGAAAAAACCCCGGCCCGCCCAAGTACCAACACACGACCGATAACGTCAATACTATAACAAATGGTGACGGGATATTGCACTCAGTCTGTTAGCTCCACAGACAGTTCGTGATTGCAAGGATTTGCAATGGCAAAAGTAATAACTTAAGAATGAGATAAGGTAGCTCCAAGTGAGGCCTTAAGATTTTGCTGAGTAATAAGACACGATATGTGTCTCTAGAACACCCTTTTAAAAAAAAAACGTATTCTGATTGGGAATTAATCGTTTTCAGGTTAATACTCCGTGTCATAATAATCGAAACCATAAGCCCACTCATGTTATAATTTCTTATTACATAAAGAAGCTCCAAATTTATGTAAGTAAGAATGATTTTCACTAAATATGAACCCTTTAACCATCAAAGATTAAAACTAGTAAAAATTGAACATATGTCACAAACCATTATCTTGCTTTCTTTTAATAAGTGATCGTAAGAGGATTTCAAATATGAAGATGATTATTATTCAAACGATAATCAATCTCACTATTCAATCTAATTACAAATTTGTAATATAAACATGAAATCGAGATTAGAATTTATCTAGATCATGGAAATATTAATCAAATGACCATAGATATTTTTTTGAGTCTACATGTTTAACCATCATTAGTTATTACATGAAATCATGAAGTTGATTGCAAGACAACAAGATTAGTCATCAAATTGCAACTCACACTTGCAATGAAGATGTTTTGTTGAGTATAAAGTGTTCAAATGTTTGTGTTATTAGCTATGGTCAAATTATACATGCTAAACTTAACACACTCTAAGTAAGATTGACGACTTATAAATTTCCATCAGGAAACTCATAAATACTCCAACTTGATAAGCAAGACTTGGATGTCATTTCCGAAAACTTAAACCGAGAACCCTTAAAACTTATATAAGCTTCACCTAATAACTTAATGTCAACACCATCTCCCAAATAATGAGAAAATGATCCTTGTCCAAACTTGGCACCTCCACAGATCGATGGATCCTACGTCCTAGATCCATCTTCGGTTTAGGAAGATATGCCCTATGGCATCCAATTTAAACATCCTCTTTTTGTCAATCTCTTGTTTAAAAGTACAATATACATGTAACTAAACTTTAGTTAATCGTCATTGTTTCTACAAAGAAACATTCACAAGATCTATTGAGGTAAATGACCTTATTTGGATTTCTTTCATAAAAGACATGCAAAGGTGCATTCTTTGAACACTCTCAATATAGAGTATTACACATTCTCACTCTTAAGCATGCTTTTAGGTCCTAGATGACTCATTCTGTAACACCCCCAAAAATGTGTCGCAGCGGAAAATATGTCAGGGGGCGTTACTTCATAATACAATAGCACAAGATACAAGAGAACGACCTCTAAATGTGTCGTTTGTAAAACAATCTCGTTGATTTTCTGAAATCAAAATAATAGTTGTCCCATAATTGCATCATCATGAAAAAAACTTGAATGTAAAGACTCCAATGCACATCAAATAATCCAAGCATCTATTCACCTGAGAAAAACATGCTTAAAAGTGTCAACATTAAAGTTGGTGAGTTCATAGAGTTTTGTAAGTATAAATGTAAATGTTGGAATCCAAAGATTTATAAAGTATGCATGACCATTTCAATCCTTATAATAATCGCCAAAAGTGTAAGAGTAAATGTAGAACCAAAAGAGTTTAGTGTTTATTGCTTCACCGCAATATAATGAAAAGTGTTCAGAAATTAGTAATGTTCAATAAGTAGTATGGACAGTGAGATCGTTGATTTTTCAAAATGTATGGGTCTACTATAACAAATACAGTACCACATAGATAACATCTACTGTTGCGCTAAGCTCATGACACCGAAACTCGACATATAAGTAAGCAATGTTTAATGCACAAAATGTGCCCGTGTAAGATGTTCAAGACCCATAACATTCCAAATTGTTCCGACATGTAATGACTATTCGTGATTTCAGTACCGTCGAGAACCCAACAGGGATGTCAATCCCCAAATAGATCTTATGTTATAACACTCCGCATGTCCTCAACCGGTCCTCCGGTCCAAGAAATGCAGTTCATGATAATGGGCCAATGGTGTTGTTATGTATATTTAGGCACATGTAAACAGGTAGATAAA
Organism: Tanacetum coccineum; assembly: GCA_026074375.1. Lineage (NCBI taxonomy): Eukaryota > Viridiplantae > Streptophyta > Magnoliopsida > Asterales > Asteraceae > Tanacetum > Tanacetum coccineum. Next base: position 23,089 of record BQNB010057446.1, on the reverse strand, counting down.
AACACGAAAACACTTGTGTCCGCATAAACATTACCTAGTTTGTATTCGTAAATAGCTTTGAGAACTTAAATCCATAAGTAGAAAAGAGTGGTGATATAAAATCAAGTAGTTTGAAGTTCGAAATGAGTATGTAAACAAATATTCGCCAAACATGTAGCAAATGAGATATTTGACAAAGTAATGAAACCAAGATTTGTAATGAATTGCAAAATCAAGTATTGTAAACCAAGTGTTAGAAAAGTATGTAAAAATATTGTAAACGAATATTAAATAAGATGTATTGAGCATGTTATTCTCCCCCCGAGATTTTTAAAAGTGAAATGTAAACAAGTGAAAGAGGGGCTATAAACTCACATCATGATTACGAAAACGATTGTCGGAATGTAACACATTGAGTACAAGTCGAAAGGGGGGGGGGGGGGGGGGGGAAAACGGCTCGACCAAGAAGTTGCAGCTTAACTTAACTGCTAGTCTCACTAGCCTAGGGTAATGCGTTTGGGTTTCCCGATGAATTGTTATGTCAACGCGACACGTTGATACAAGATTTAGATTTAAAGTTGTAATAGTTTGGTGGTTGGTTAAATAAATAAATCAAAAAGGTAAACGTAAGGTGTGTAATATATTCCGTATATATTACATAATGAAAAATAACCGAGTATATAATTCATACCGTGAATTATATATTAAGGTACCCACCCAAAAGGATAACTCGAAGCGTATATGGTACACCAAATGTGTGTTCCCTAAAAGATGACAAACAAACTAAAATGGTTTAATTATATAATACTTTCCAAGTATTATATAAGAAAAATAATAAAAATTGAAGAAACTAAATAATTCGACACATTCCCGGATATCCCCAAATGATTTAATGGAAAGTTTCTTTATAAAGATGAACACACGTTTTAAATCTGCAAATTATGTTAAACGACGTTTTTAAAACTCTTACAATAGTTATGATGCTATTTTCTAGTTGCTAATTATAAAATATAAGATTATTTTATAATTTAATATATTGTTTCCTCGATGGTTTGCTAAAATAGTTATCCCATTTGAAAAATATAGTTTCCGTTTGTTTATCCCGTTATTGAAATATTACAAACTAACAATCTTACAATTTGTATAACTAATCCTTTTTCAATCTATATGTGTTGCAAACCCAAACACACCCCTTAAGGTTATTATAATCGCGAAAGTGAAGATAATAAATAAAATATTTATTTAACCATTTCCACCATTTAGATCCAATTTTAATACTTATATATAAAATCCTTTAAAGCGTTATTATCCGAGCACGTCAACGCGACACGTTGACACAAGATTTATATAAACCAAACACACCTCATGGCTGTCCATAACAGCCAAACGCACCCTACTCGCGTGACACAAACCAAACAGCCCTAAACCCGCTGTTTCGACAGCAAAACAAACGCACCCTATGCGGTCGTTGCAACAAACCAAACGCACACTATCTGATATACAGCCAACCAAACACCCTTTTTCGGTGGTTCTCCTAAACCAAACGCCCCTTGTGGTGAGTTGACCACCGAAACAAACACCCTTGTAGTGTTAACTTATAAAACCAACGCACCATGTTTTACTATGACCCAACCGCACCCTTTTTCGGTGGTGAGACACAAACCAGTCGCACCCTCGCTGTGCTATCGAAACAAACACCCTCGGTGGTGTTTTAAAATGAACCACACACACCAAAAAGAATGAGGGGTCGGCTGTGGTGGTGTTATAACCACACGCACCCTTTTTTTTTTTTTTCTGTAAATCCCCATAATCGAACACACTCCTTCGTTGCTAAACCCACAGCCAAACCCACCCTACTGGTGCCTATTTCAACCCAACCAAACGCACCTTAATCTTGTGTGAGAGCCAACACACAATTTTTGGTGGTGATAGAAACAGCGAAACGCACGCTCTTTTAGTGTAGGTTTTACAAACCATCAAACGCACCCTTGTTCCTGGTTTTGAGCCAAAACGAAACAACACCCCATTTGGTGTTTATTAGAAAACCAAACTGCACCTTCTGGTGCTGTATACAACGAAAACAAACGCAGAGCTATTCTACATAATCATACAACCTTTTTGGTGCTGAGAATAATCAAAACTCATCGTCTGATGGATTATAAAAGAAAACCAAAACGGTGGATTGAAAGGTAGGGTGTGGGCTGTCGTGGGTGGTGATTTCGCGTGTTAGTACGTCTATAAAATACTCAGGCAAATCCAACTCTTTACCCTTGACAAAGGGAAAAAGTCAAGACCTACTTAGAAATAAAATATATAAGAATCAAATCAATCATAAAAAGATTCCGGAAGAGATATTCCCGGGTCGTAAGTCCCAACGAGGCTGCAATTGAAAGTTATCCTGGTTTGAAGAGAAATTGACTGATGAGAGAATATATGATAGAACAGCTGATATAATTTACAACTAAAATAAATAAATAAAAATCTAATTTAAAAAACTACGGAAACAAATATAGGAAATCAGGGATCTTAAAAACTACGGGAACAAAATAAGTTATATAGGAATCCTAAAATTTAAAAAATCTAAATTAACTACGGGGAAACAGAAATCAGGTACGGGAAACCTAAATAGTAAAAATTAAGAAAAATGAATGCTAAATTAAATAAAAAATCAAAAATTAAATTCTAATTAACTTTAACTTGAAAAATAAAAAACTAGAACTAAAACGGAGGTCGTTGACATTCAAAAACGAAAAGAATACGGTAAAAGCACTCCTGTAAAACGGGTCTGAGACTGAAATTTAAGAAAAATTAAATCCTGATACCAAAATTTATATTTTTCCTAGACACTAAATGACAAAAGAAAATTTTGTAAAAAAGAAATATATTTTTTTTTTCTTTTTTGGATTTTTTATGAATTTTCTAAGATTAAAAACTAATTAAAACTAATTAAATATAAAAAGTCAGAAAATATAACTATAAAAAATCTGAAAAAATCAAATTAAATAAAGAAAAAGTTAACAATTCTAAAAATATAAAAATGCCCAAATTTTACTGTTTTAAATTAAAGTAATTAAACTAATTAATATTTAACCTAAATTAATTATTTAAATTAACTAAAAGGCTAACTGCTGTTAAACTAGAGGACTAACAGAGTAAAGCAACAAGGACAAACGGGGTAACAGGCTAACTAACCACAGGGACTAACAATGTTAACAAGAAAAGACAAAATTACACAAATGGTCCCTGAAGTGGACCCCGATTACAAGGTGGGTCCAACTAGCTTATTATCAAAAAGCTAAAGAAGCAAAGTTGTAAAGGGGCTTGAGGGGAGCATTTTTCATAAAAGGCACATAAGCTGAATCTCAAAGAATAAGCCAGAAATGTGAGCTTTTGGGGCTGCAAAAGCTAAATAAGCTTTTTAGCTTATTTTTCTTTCTTTTTGGGGCTTAAGCTCACAAGATAAGCTACAAACTATGGGAATAAGATACTAGGCTAAGGGAGTCCTAATGATATGCTAGTTTTCTAGAATAAGCCCTAAAATAAGCTGGGGAGAAAATAAGCTAAATCTAACAGTTTCTATATAAAACAGAAAAAGGGCACTTTAAGCCTAAGATTAAGCTACTCTAATAAGCAAACTAATTATTTTAAGCTGCTAAACCTAAAATGCCTACCTATAAGCTATATTAAAAAGCACTAATGTCCTATGGCTTAATGGCAAATAAGCTAGAAAAAGGGGGCTGAAATAGGGGTCTAGCACCAGGGGAGGTTTAAGCAGTGAACAAAGGGTCTCTTTTGAGCTTATGCAATAAGCTCTAAAGAGCTTATTAGCCAAGACCAAATACAAACAGATTAAAAGGGGTGGTAAAAGAGCTTATTTTCAAAAGTTGAGCCATTTTAATAAGCTCAAACCTGCTGGTTTTGGGGCTCAAAGGTGGGGGATTTCAAAAACACACATCCATACATACACACTTGGTGACTATCCAAAACCAAAAGGACAGCAACAAGGGGTAGTTTATTTGGCTAGAAACAACACCAAAGAGCACAAACTCAATGTGCTTAAGCTGCTTATGCAGCTTGAGCACTTAAGCTCAAGTTGGCTTATTCAAATTTTGACAGAAACCAAAAGACATTTAAAAACTTATTTTAAAACTAAAATTGGTAATTAAAATGGCTTAATGAAGCCTACACACTCAGCCAAAGTTGGCTGAGTGAGCTTGACCCATGCAAAACCCATTATGACCCATTTTGGGTCTAAACCAAACACCCCCTTAATTTATAAAAAACTTTTTAACTGATTTTTTAGTGAAGAAAGGCCAAGGAAAATGAATTACCAGTGTCACACAACTCACTATATAAAACAAAACATTTATAAACTAGTTAACAGATTCAACACTTAAAAGGATACGTTGAATATTAGACAAATGCAATATCACAAAACACTTAAACTTTGATTAAAACTGAAAGTAAACACTGAACACGTGCAAAAAGAACTTAGTAAATAATATTAAAGCAAACTATAAAGCAGAATTTAAAACTAAGAAAGGTCAAAAAATACAAATGTTGTCTTCGGGTTACTTCTTCTCTATATAGAGCTCTTTTTCTTCTTTTTACTACTTGGGAAGTGTTTGCTTGGAGTAGGGATTTCCCTCCAATCATCTAACCCTCTACTTTGGCTTCTCTTAAATCTCAGCCATTGATGAGGGACTTCGGGGTTGAGTGTTTTCCACGTTTGTAGGGGTAAATGGGGGCATGGTAAGGTGAGCAGAGTGTGAGGGTGAGCTGGAAAGGTACTTTGGGAGAGTGGTTATTGCAAGAAAAACCGTGGAAAAAAGGGTGGTTATGATTTGGGCGAAGGGTGGTTATAGACGGTGGGTTGCAGGTTAAAAAGGGAAGTTTAGAGAAGATGCAAGAATGGGCCCTCACCTTTCATTTCTCTCTTTCTATTTCTATTTAGCCCTGATTTTAGTTATAAAAGAAGTTAGGAAAGTGACACCTTTGGTCCTTGTGGTTTAATTACCACAACCAAACGCCCCTAATCAGTCAACCGCAACACAACCACCCCTAATCTTGTTATAACAATTAAACCAAACACGCTTGACTGCTGTTAACAGCCAAACCAAACACTCCTAGATGTTTTCTACCTCAACCAAACACGTCCCTAATCCGTGATATAACCAACCAAACGCACCCTACAAGGCGGCTGTTGAGCCAAACGCACCCTTACCCATGAAAATACAACCCAAGCGCAGCCCTTGCTGCAGCAGAACAACCAAACGAGCACCCATTTGAACCCGTAAACAGCCTTTGCGGCTGTTAATACCAAACCAAACACACCTATGGTGCTAAACAGCAAATCAAACACGCCCTAAGTGGGCTGTCACAAACCAAACGGACCCGCTGTGGTCTTAAATCCCGAGCCAAACGCCCCTTGGTGTGGTTAAGAAAACCAAAGGCATCCTATAGCTGCTGCTATCAAAACAAACGCACCCATTGTTGGTGATATAACAAACAAAACGCACCCTGCTAGGTTGACAGAAAAACCAACGCACCCTTGTGCTTTTATCGAGAGTCGAACACGCCCTGGTGGGTTTATCAAAACCCAACGCATGAGTGTGGGTTGAGAATAACCCAAACGCACCCTCCTGGTGCTAGCAGCCACATAAACAAAACCCCTTTTGGGTTTAATGACCCACGCACACTCTTGGTGCTTTTAAAATTAAAACCGAACACACCCTCTCGTGGCGTGCGTCGTGGTGGTAAGGGTGGTGATGAGTGGGGAGCGGCGGCTGTGGTGAGGTGTTGGTGGTGATGGCGCGTGGAGGAGAGTGGTAGTGGGGATCGAATAGATCCGTTGATGAGGAGTCTTTTTGGTATTCGCCGGAAAAGCCCGCCGGAAAAGTATTCCGGCGGCGGCGGCGTGGTGGTGGCCGGAGGGGGTGGTGGCCGGCGGTGGGGAGGGAGAGAGAGGAAGAAGATGAAGTTGTGTGTGTGTGTATTTGTTATAAATGAAAAAAGATATATAAAACTTTTATATATATATAATAAGTTATAAAGTGAAATGTAAAATGTATAATAGTTTAGGGTGTGATTTGTAACTTTTTAATGAAGTTTTGATAAAAAGTGGTTCGTGTCTCGTTTGGACGACCTAACGAACAAATCAACGCACGAAACTTGCGCCATTGTTTTCTAAATCATTTTTCTGATAAAATGAGTATTCACTCGACTAATTTTTGTAAACGTTTTATAAAATTTATTTAAAAACGTTTATTATCTACTTTGTGACCTGGTTAAAAATAAAAAGAAATTTTAACTCGGATATTCGCGTTATCAACAACGCTTAAATAAGTAAAATATTAAATAATTTTATTTAATATTTTTATTAAATAAATAGTGATAATTAAAAATAAATAAATTTAATTATTTTTGTGTGCCGGTACCCGTTGCGTGCAGTTTTCAAAATTTTGCGGGGCTGATTTAGCCCTCTTCTGCTTGTTTTCAAGTCTCGGGTAAAACTGAAAAGTTGTCTGAAATATCGTTTTACATCAAATTGCTTTAGGGTCCGAATCGTGAAAACGTGATTTAATGGTTCGTTTTTGATAAATCAACTAAGAATTAATATATATCCTTTTTCGTTTTCAAATCAAATAAGTTAAAAATAACTTTCCCTTGAGAAATGTAACAATAAATATGATTTATTATTTAAAATATGTTCCGAAAATTATACCGGTCACGCGGTAATTGCTTTTATGTGACCATGAACGACCAAAAGTCAAAAGGTCAAGTTAGACTCGAAAAGTCAAAGGTTAAAATAGTCCTTTAAAATTTCGAAAATTCTCGGATGTTACAGTACCTACCCCTTAAAGAAATCTCGTCCCGAGATTTAATTTGTGTTAAACGATTTTGTGACCAAGAAAAGATTTTAGGTTTAATAAACCAGTTGTAAACGAAACGCTGATAACTTTAATCAGCAAAATTCGATGTTTCGACACTTCTCAATATACTAAAAATTTTGACTAGGTTTGACCTGGATATTTAATCCATCCAAATGGGTATTTTAAAGATATATCATTACAGATCTTATGACTGATATAACCGCGTTATAGGAAAAGTCTCATTATAGTGAAAACCTCAAAAAAAATGTAGTCGCGTGAGTATGTTTGTATAAGTTTCTAAATGTCCGAGGACGGAGTCTCGTTTCTACTATCTGCAATGTTCGATGATTCACATCAACGTGGCTTATGGATGTAAGTACCCAACTTACTTGGCAGTACTAGGATGTATCGCGACCTAAGTCTTCGATTACACACATCTTTTACCCCCCTCCCTTGCTCCATAATATCAACTGTATGCTTCATTGCAAATATTTCAACATCATAAGCATATTTTGCATTCACATTTCATTCAAGCTTCTTGGCATTTATCTTTTAAATTACACAAAATCCTCGTTTTGAAAATTCAAGTTACAAATTTGAAGCTTTTTCTGAAACAACGATTGACATAGTTTGAATTAAAATGAGTTATGTATGATTAGGTGGATTAGAAGTTTACGGAGAAAAAACCACACCAATTACTTGTCAAAGTTTTTAGAAGAATCTTGCTTGGCACATAAACTTATATTTAACTCTAACATTTCTCTTCTTCACATTATTAAAATTCACCAAAGCATAGAATACGTGAAAGCTTGGCCTAAAGGAACTAGCTAGCTCAAACAACGCCCATCAAGTCAAAAATTATTTATTCTACCCAAAAGAAAAGCAAAACTGCGACAAAACACTTATTATAAATATTTTTGAAAAAATTTTAATTTTTTTCATTTTTTTGGTATTTTGTGGAAAAACGGGTTACGTGTAAACAATGCTGCATTGCAACAACAATCAAATCGAAGAAACACCCCCAAACAGAACTAAACATCGACCTCGGTGTTTTTCGAAGGTATTTCATTAATCCTAAGGCCGTTTATGAAGTATGCCAAAAGAAAACGTTAGTCGATAAGATTAGGATATTCCGGATTCCAAATGAAGTCTAGAGGTTAAACTCTGATGAATGACAAAAACTGAGAGTCCTTCACAATCCGGGCAATCCGGAAAGTAACACAACAACAACATTGGAAGACACGGGTATGGAAAAGATAAGCTATCTTACACAACAACAAAACTTATTATAACTACGGATAAGCATGGGGTTGCCTCCCACGAAGCGCTGTTTATGGTCGCGAAGCTTGACCCATATCACAAGGATTTATGGATTTCCTTGAGGAACCAAGTGGAAATTAAAATCATCATCGGACTTTTCATTCACGAGTGACTATGATAATTATTGAATTTCATGAAAGTTCCACTCCGATTAGATACATGACCGAGCTACAAAATGATACTTTTTGAAAGCCGGGATCAAATATGGGTCGTCATCCCCATAGGAAGAGAAGAGAAGGCGGAATAACCGATAAGCAAGAAATGGCGAAAGATCCATACAACATAAGCGATAAATTCTCTAAGTGGTAAAGATATCATTGCTCCAGGATGGGATCGGGGTGGTAAAACATTAGGCACATCTACGGGATGTCTACCACCAACATCCATGTTGAATTCCCGAATTGGGATAAATCAACATAAAACGATTCGAACTCGGGAAGGGAAATAGAAGTATCGTCAACTACGGAGTCGACATCATCACTCATCAATACCTTGGTGGTATTGATCCGTCATCAGCAAGAAACAAAGTCAATCTCCTCCATAAAGAAAGAGTCATGAACCGCAACGGGGATATGAGATGGAGGTAGAATTCGATATCAATAGAATTGGCTTGAAGAGCTTCCCGGAGGTCCCGAGGAGAAGAGTTACGTTAGAGCAAACTTTCCAAAAACCAGAATAACAACCTTCCGAGTCAATCCTACTTCCTCAATTTCTGGTGGAATTGATTTAGGAAGGATGAGTTCACAGATTCACCGGCGCATTCAATGGAAAGAAAATCGATCTTAAGGAGAAAATCAATCGAAATGTCTCGATTTAGCACGGATTCTACAAGAACATATTCACAGTCAGAGAATCATTCCCCGCGGAATTGAAGGATGCCTTCCCGCACCTCATCATTAATTCGATCTACTTAGTCGAAGAGCCCAATTTACTTCATCAAGATCCAAAGAAATTAGAAAAATGATAAATTCTCTTTTGAATGTCCTCCTCCGGAAAAATGACTCGTCACTTAAGGTAAAATTCTTCATCGATATCGAAGAGATGGTTGAGAAAGTAAAATCATTGATTCCTTGAAGAATCCTCATATGGAGGCAAATCACACTCTCATCATCGGGCGAAAAAATCCTCGAACGTCATATTGGGTTGGAGACAAGTTCTCCTACACTAACGCTATGAATTCGTCCGATTCCGTTGCCGGAATAGTTCAAGATGCTCAGACCCCCAAACTTAGAGAGTTAAACTGTCTCTTTGGGTTGGTTATTCGGGTGTGATTGATTTGCAATGGTGTAAATCCTCGCCCTCATCATCATCCACAGTAAACGAAGGGCGATTCCAAGCCGGATATTGATGTGCTCAGATAGCTCGTCACTTATGATTTTCACATCGTTAACAATTTGCTAAATCAATTCTTGCACTGTTCCTCGGATTGCGCATGCTTTAACTTCAAAAAAGTTGTCCCAAGCTTGCAATAGAACGTTTTTGCTTATTAATATATCTATTTTGTGTGTGTGGTGTGTGTTTAAATTTTATATAATTTTTTTTCTTAAGGCGTTTTCCCAAAAGAGATACGATTAAAACTTGAGAAAAAGCTTTCAATCGATTTCATTAGGTCCTCTTGGTCCTTGCCTAAGCTTCCAATGCTCAGTGGTGAGGAGGTTGATGATTGACAATGGAAAATGCGGTGTTTGAAATTGGTCAAAACCGAAAGAATGAGAGTTTTGACTTCATCGTTGACATTCAATATTCGCATGAGGACCCTACAATTTTCACAGCAAAGATTTTGCGTTGAAGATTATGCAAATCTTTGCGGAGAATTTAAATCAGGCTGTAAATTGTCGCTGGATAGATAAAACGTCTTTGAGGTGTACAGCAGTGACCAATATTTAGTATTGTTTCCCGCAAAATTCACACAAGATTTGCTTAGAGTGTGTGGGGTGGTGAGAGAAACTTGGAGATTGATCAAAAGAGTACGGAGTTGAAAAATCGATTTGATTTCCATTTCCATAAGTACAACTAAGACAAACTCCATCAATGAGACGACAACCGCACTGTTGGCACGTGCATGAATAACAATAAGAGTTATCCGTCGGTTGTCCACACCCTACACATTCAAAACAGAGATAAGACTCATGAGGATTTTGTGAGAAATTAAAGTCTTGATTGTAACACAGTTCCGATTGGATAAACGGAACTTGGGGTGAACAATCGTAACCATAATGAACATTGTTTCCAAAATTCTCATAAGAATGAGTCGGGGGTTGTGGAGATGGGTTTGAATAATCGGGAGTGTTATTAGATGAGTACGGAGTTAAAACATTTGGTGTTTCACTCCGAATCTTACAATAAAAACAAACTCCATCATATTCATTGCACCCACATTTTTGGCATTGACCAAAAATTTTTTGTATTTGCACACTTTTTCGAGCTTGTGGGATCTTATCAACAGTTTGTTTGGTTGGTTCCGGATTAGAAATAATCGGAGTTTTCGGTGGACAATTATAACCAACATGAGCACCTTTCCCACAAGACTTACAAGTGCATTGTTGACAAAAGATGCCATCTAACGAATCACCACACTCGCAACAACACTTTTGGTCGATTAGTGGAGATTTTTGTGAGGAATTGACACTGGGGTCTTGTTTGACAACGAATGGCTCTCGAGGAGCATTAACAACGTTGGAATTGTCATTGGATGACTTGGAAGTATTTTGAAACTTTTGAAAAGTTTTCTCCACTATCTTTCGTGTCAGGTCACATTCTAGACAATTAAGACCATGCAACAGGTTTCCACAATCGAAACAAATTCTTTCAATCTTAATGTGTTGCTGAGATGATTCGGGCATTGGAACAAGAATCTTGTTTTTGAGTTTCTCTTTTGAACAACAAAAGGCTGAAGTGTGCAAATTTCCACAAGCCGAACATGCTTTAATCGCTTTAAGGCGACAATCGAATGATGTCATAAGAATTAAATAGATAGAGGGATAAGGAAAGAATTAACTGATACGAAGAAAAAGAAGATTATTTTTGGTTTTTTCGAATTTATTAACAACATATTTCACAATTGGACAAAATCAGATAGACAACTTAAACCTGATAATCAATCTTACATCACGGTAGCTCTCAAAATGAAAAAACGCACATGATCGGAGGAGTAGAATAGCGCGAAGGCTTATTTCTCCTCCGGGTCGTAGTTTTTCCTAGGAAACAACCCTCTTAAACCCACTTTATAGTGTTAATTCAAATGAGGTGACCGTATATCGTAAGTGTCACAGAAGGCAATTTAAATCTTTGTTTTCGTTGGGAACATCAAAAGTTTTCCACCCCGGAACAATTGTGAATAATACCTCAGTAGAGAATTATTATATTTTGGATTTTACCAATTAGGATTTTAATTTTTATGGACAAATTTATTATTAAAATATTTTTTTTTTTATATGTTTTTTTTTAAATTTTTTTTTTTTTTATTTTTTATAGATAATGTACTTATAAAAGAAAATAAAATATTTTTTGTGTTTTTAAATATGATATATTAAAATAAGATAAGTTCTAGATCGAAAGTCGGATAGAAATCGTAGCAAATGCCTCCCCGGCAGCGGCGCCAAAAATTGATTCGCAAAATAGTACGTATATATAATAACTCAAGAATGCAATTCTAACCCGAAAAAAAAATGCCCTTGACCAAGGCAAAAGGTCAAAATCTACACAAAGAGATTAAATATATAAGAATCAAATCAATGATAAAAAGATTCCGGAAGAGATATTCCCGGGTCGTATGTCCCAACGAGGCTGCAATTGAAAATTATCCTGGTTTGATGAGAAATTGAATGATGGAGAATAATGATATTGAACACTGATATTAATTACAACTAAAATTGACTAAATAAAATCTTAATTTAATCTACGGGAAACAAAGTTAAGGAAATAAAGGATCTTAAAAACTACGGGAAACAAAATTAGTTATAAGGAAATCCTAAAATTAAATCTAAATTAAATACGGGGAACAGAATAGGTAAATCGGAACCTAAATATTAAAATTAAGAAAATAAATGCTAAATTAAATTAAAAAACAAATTAAAATCTAAAATAATTTAACTGAAAAATAAAAAAACTAGAACTAAAACTGAGGCTCGTTTTGAATGCAAACAAAAGAAACGGTAAAACGTACCCGGTAAAACGGGTCTAAAACTGAAATTTAAGAAAAATTAAGCCTATACTAAATTTTATATTTTTCCTAGACACTAAATGACAAAAGAAAATTTTATAAAAAAGAAAAATATTTTTTTATTAATTTTTGGATTTTTTTATGAATTTTCTAAGATTAAAAACTAATTAAAACTAATTAAATATAAAAAGTCAGAAAATATAACTATAAAAAATCTGAAAAAAAATCAAATTAAATAAAGAAAAAGTTAACAAATCTAAAAATATAAAAATGCCCAAATTTTACTGTTTTAAATTAAAGTAATTAAACTAATTAAATTTAAACCTAAATTAATTATTTAATTAACTAAAAGAGTAACAGCTGTTAAACTAGAGGACTAACAGTGAAATGGGAACAAGGACAAACGAAGTAACAGGGAATTAACAAAGGGGATTAACAAAGTTAACTAGAAAAGATGAAATTACACAAATGGTCCCTGAAGTGGACCCCGATTATCAATGTGGGTCCAACTAGCTTATTATCAAAAAGCTATAAAAGCAAACTTACTAAGGGGCTTGAGGGGAACATTTTTCCTAATAAGCACATAAGCTGAAGTTAACTAAATAAGCTAGAAATGTGAGCTTAATGGGCTGCAGAACTCAATAAGCTTATTAGCTTATTTTTCTTTGTTTTTGGTTTTTTAAGCTGCAAAATAAGCTACAATTATATGGGGGACAGTTAATAAGGATAGAGGAGTCCTAAATAAGCTAAAGTTATCTAGATAAGCCCTAAGATAAGCTGGAGTACAATTAAGCTATTTTAACAGTTTTATAAAAAGAGAAAAAGATGAACTTTAAGGCTATATTAAGTTATATAAATAAGCTAATTAAGGCAAATAAGCTGCTAAACCTAAAAGGCCTACCTATAAGCTATGTTAAAAAGCACTAATGTCCTATGGCTTAATGGCAAATAAGCTAGAAAAAGGGGGCTGGATTTGGATGATCACACCAGGGGAAAACATGCAGTGGCTTAAAGGGGCTTTTTTGAGCTTGCGCAATAACTCTAAAGAGCTTATTTGGCCAAAACTAAATACTAACATGTATTAAAAAAAGGGTGCTAAGTAGCTTATATTCAAAGATGAGCCATGAAGACAACTTAAACCTGCTGAATGAGGGGGCTTGCAAAAGGGTACTATCAAAACACAAATGCACACATACTCTTGACTTGTATTGTCAAACAAAAAAAACAGAACAAGTGGTGTTTCAAGATGGCTAAGAAACCACTCAAAATGGCACAAATAAGGTATGCTTAAGCTCATAAGCAGCTGAACCTTTAAGCTCAATTAACTTATTCACATTTTTGACAGAAACCACAAATGGATTTACAAGCTTATTGTTTAAAATTAAAGGTAGATAATTTAATGGCTTAGTTAACCCACCCACACAGCCAAAAGTGCTGAGTGTCAACTTGTAACCCATGCACAACCCAAACTGACCCATTTTAACACTAAACCAAACACCCCCTTATTTATATAAAATCGAATTTTTTAACTGATTTTGGTGAAATAAGGCAGAGAAAGTAGATTACAAGTGAACTTATGTAACTTTTAACACATGTTTAATCAATTTAAACAGAATTAAACTACTCAAATGATACTATCAAATTTCCGACAAATGCAACTTTCACAAATACACTTAACTTTTTTTATTAAAACTGAAAGTTATGACAACATAAGCTTCTTAATAAACTGAATAACTTAAAAAGATTAAAAGAAAAGACTTGGAATTGAAAATTAAGCTAAAACATAAAAAAAAGGTGTGTTTTGCTCTCGGCTTGGTCTCTCTTCTTTTATAGAGGCTCAAAGCCCTTGGCTGTGTTTCTTGTGAGTGTACAATGTAATCCAAAGCAATCCTAGCCCTCCTTGTTGTCTTGACTTCATCTCACCATTGAAGTGTGCTTCGGGGTGAGTGAACTTGCCAGGGAAAGGGTTATAGGGGCAATAGGGTTGTGGGGAAAGGGTAGGGGTGAGCTGTGGAGTGTACTGGAGAGGTGGTTTGGGGCTTAAACTGTGGGGAAGGGGGGTTTTAGGTTTGGCGGGAATGGTTTAAGGTACAGTTATGGTTGCTCTGTTTAAAAGAGATCTTTGGGGAAGAGGCAACCCAAGTCCCTCATCTCTTTCTCTCTTTCTATTTCTATTTAAGCCGAAAATTAGTATAAATAGGTTTTTAGACATTAACACAATTGGCCCCCTCGAGTTCTATAAGAAAAGGGAAAACAAAGAAGGTTTTGTTTATGGCATTTGGTCCCTGCTAGTTTTAACATAAAAGAATAAAGAAAGTTAAGCATTTGCAAACTAGCCCTTGTGTTTTTATATTTTCTCTTTTTCGTTTTATACAACAACATTCAAACGTGGCATTATTAGCCCCTAAAGTTTTTATAAAAAATGATTAATTGGGCTTTTGTTGGCTTGGTTGTATTGGTGCCACTGGGTTTGGGTCTGGGCCCAATAGGTTTATGGAGTGGGTTTGTGTGTACAATGGCTGAGATTGGCTGTTAACTGGGCTAGGATTGGGCCTTCAAAGTCTTCACAGTCTTTGTCAATTGCACACAAATGGGCTGTTGTAATTGATTGAGGGCCCATTTGGTCTCACAGTCTTCATAAAAGATACTATTGGGCTTTCCACGGCCATCAGATGGGTTAAGATTGCATTCAAGTAGAGTATCTTCAGTTTCCGTCTCCGGTTTGACCTGCTTGACCCTTCAGTATTGAACTCTGACATTTGGCATTTTTGGACTTTGGCCTTGATTTTGCACAGTCTTTTCATTCCATGCTCAGTTTTTGGTCATGATTTGGCTTGGTTTTCTGTCTTTTTGTTGATATCCACTTCCTGCACAATACAAATGCAAAACAAACATATATTTGGCAGTTTTTGTCTGTTTTTGGTCATTTAAGCTCGTTTTTAGAGGTAAAAGATATGTGTAATTAAGCACATATCAGGCACTTTACAGTATTTAGATGATAGGATAAATTTATTTAGTCATAAAATTATTGTAACCGATTTTTGGATTCGAATGGCGCAAAAGTGAAAGGCATAAAGTCAAATTCGGAGTTGCTGGAGTAACCTCCACTAAAAATGGATTTCCCGGAGTTCTATAAGAAGTTAGAGGCTGAATTTTTTGGATCAGGTGCAAAACTCATGGGGATACAACTTCTTCAACTAGAGCTCAGATTGGGGAAGACTCCTTCTAGGAGTTTCAGGCCCGTTATGTCAGCTGAAATTTTATGGCAGTTTTGGACATCATATTCATTAAGGGTTTCACTTGCTCAAGATGGGTCTTGGAGCAAGTGGGAGCCCTCCTTGTGGTTGTGTGGTTAACCCTTAGTTGACTTCTTGGTTCTCATGATGGCTCACGAGACCAAGCATAGGTTTTTTATCAGTTGAGGCTTTGCATACTTATGATTGTGTTTGTTTTGTTTGCTTTTATATATGCTTGGAATGTATATAACTTGTAAATGTTTTTATAAAACTAAAAATAAAACACAAACCTATTTTAGAAACTAAATCTTTGATTTAGTTTAAAGTTTAAATATGATTTGAAACTAAAACACTTGTTTTTATAAATAACACTAAATAAATGTTATGATTGTTATTTAATGTATTGTTCAAACTAATATTTATTCCACCTAGGTTATATATATTAGTCAAGAAAATGAACAACTTGACACACATAAAAACAAGTATTAGACTTAAGTTAAAAATAGTTTTTTAACTTGTGCTACGAAGGATGAATGCATGCTTCCTCGTACACACTTTTTGATCATGTATTTATCAAAAATAATACCCGTCAAATTTAAGTCATGTCGTCCAATTGGTTGAGAACACTTGCATTTGCTCTTCACTCTGCGTGAGACGTAGGTGAATTGTAACCCAAGGTGATTATTCTCTATGCGTGAGACCTAGATATATTCTCGCATGTTCTCGCATTGGATGACTTAATCGAGTTAAGCAGGTGAGACCTTGGCTCGAGGCAAGGATGGGACTAAACATGCCAGCTTGACATTGTTTCTTCGGTTACAAATGTCATGAGTCCCATATGGTCTAAGAATTGCACAGGTTTTTGCAATTGGTAAACGTTACCTACCTATTGAATCTATCATTGCTAGCAGATCAACTGATGTGATGGTGGAACCTCAATGAGGATCTTAGCCTTTCGTAAAATTAATTGTTTTATATTATAAACAAGGGTAGTTAATTTTTAAAAGGATAATTATCGAAAATACTAATATGAACTTTGTAATTTCTATTAATGACATTTATGCAACACAAACCGTAAACAAAAGTTTGTTTCCTTTCCTTGTTAGAGGAAGCCAAACTAAGTCTTCTTTCCTTGTAAGAAAAAGACCTATTCCTATCCTTTCTACTTGTATGAGAAAGCTATAATAGGAACACTTGAATTTTCCAATCCTAATCAAACTCAAAGCATACTTACTCGAGAAATCATTTTGTTTTGTAAAAGTCAAACGGTTAAGTACGGTTGCACATCTTATTTGGATGACTAGAGAACATGTTTTTTATAGCCACGATAATGATATATCTTGAAGCGTCAAGACATAGTATGAGTTTTAATAATTAGAAATGGAAATCTTAATAATCGCAAATGAGAAAAAGAAATTACTAGTATCTTTTCTATATTTTCCTTAACTCAATATTTTATTCTTAAGATTCTACACACTACCAAAAAACAGGTAGAAGAAAACCTTGTCTGGTAAATGTAGAAGGAGAGGATTTCATGCAAAACTGTCAAGTTTAAAGAATGAATGATGGCTAGTCCATCATCTCAATTTTACGAACTTGATGCCATCTACACCCTTGAATATCTAAGTACATGTTTACTATCCGTGAGGCTCACATTAGTGATAATGTGCAGATATTCAAAGAGTAGAAAAGTAAATAAATTGCTACTTGCACTTCATTTGTATAGACACACATTTAATGTTGTCTCATCCAGTGGAAGCAATGCATTTTATTACTAATATAGACGTACATGTAATGTTGTCTAAATTCAGTGGGAGCTATGAGCTTATCACCTTATAAAGTGACCCATTTTATTTCAAGATTGGTCTTGAAATAATACTTACGTTTCACATATTAAGCATCATAGTTTTACAAGAATCATAGCATATTATTCGTTTAGATAACTTGTCGCTTTTCTGATGTCGATGCCTGAAATGTTATCTATACAATATTTATGCATGATTGCTTATTAAACAATAAAGTTCTATATATACTTGTAATGAAAATATGATTTGAGTTTGATTTAAATCATATCATATCTGTGACATTGTCATATTATTCATACAAACAAACAGAAGCGGCAGGTAGAACTCATACCCACTAGTCGCAGGACTGTAACCTGACTCCACAAATCTCACTCGTTTGTATAAATCTTTATGTTGTGTCCCCCCCCCCACCCGTGCACAAGTGAGAGAAATCTTAATTATGTGCAAGGTACAACACATAACACTATGACTAATAGTTTTTCTTAACCGCATGGTAAGAAAGCTAATATTCTACTAGGACTTATACACCTTTGTATATGTTGCCCTACTTAGAACTAGTATCAAGAAATAATAAATACATACTTCATCACATTCGCTAAAAGGTTTAGCCAATATGATTCTTCTTGTAAAGACATCAATAAGAAGTATGTAATTAACTTGAAAATACAGTTGAAGCCAAGATTTGGCGTTCAATGATACTTTATTTAATATGCTTGTGACTTCTTGTAAATACCTAAACATAAGGTCCATGAACTATTCAAAGACTTATAAAGTAAGCAATTGACTTGTCATGTCTCCTTGTCACGACATGTACATGAAGTCATTGAAATGTTCAAAGACTTATAATGTAATGTTAGCGATTAACGTGTTATGTCTTCTAGTTAAGACATGTACATAAAGTTCTTGAACTTCTCTAAGACTTCTAAGTTATAGCATGCAATTGGCTTGAAATTAATATTAATGCCATTATTTTTGACAAATTGGCAAGTATGTGAGCCAAAGGGTATTAGGTTATCTAAGAAATTGTGATACTGTCTCATAATCCCATTACTCATAGAATAACACATCAATATGGTATGTCTAATTTGTAAAATCAAACTATGTTGATATTGTTTGATTTTTGATAACTTTAACTACCCTACCTCTAATCTTATCAAGGTTAACAAAATTGAGGAAGCCACGTGTTTACTAGAATATGGTTCCAATCAAGAAGGTAACTAAGACACCATCATGTTATAGAAGGAGAAGACTCCCATTAAGTCTTAACTGAAGTTCTGAATTTGTTAAGATCACGTTAAACGTGTTATTAACAAACTAAAGTCAATAACTATCAGCATATATTATACATCCCAAACGAGAACAATTTTATTGTTGCTCGACTTGCTGCGTATTTGGAGAAAGTCTCCTCTTACAAGAAGCAAGTGGGAGCATATGTTTTTGGAGAAAGTCTCTTCTTACACAACCTTCTGAATGCACTAGCGAACGACATAATGAATGTTGAGATGTAGTCCATGAAAGAAAATCATTTTTGGAATTTGATTGATCTTTCAACAATCGATAAGACTGAGAGGTTAAATTGGTTCTTCTAAAAGAAGACTAATATGGACAAAAATGTACACACATTTAAACGCGAGCGCGCGCCTCTGGGGGGGGGTGTTGGGGGGGGGAGGGGGGGGGGGGGGGGGGTGGTAAGGGTTTTACTTATACTCAAGCGATTGACTGTGATTAAAGCTTCTTTTCCTTGCATGCGTTAAATGAATAAAGATATTAATTACCATACTTGATTTCATGAATATGAAATATGGCAATTGGATGTCAAAACTCCTTCTTGAATGATTACCTTTGCGAGGACGTTGTGTAATCATAAGGGTTTATGAATCCAAATAATCTATAGAAAGTGTGCAAGCTGTATATATCCAAGTGTGGATTAGAGCCGGCATCTAGGAGCTGGAATCTTAAGTTTAAATCAATAATTTGATTTTGATTGAAACAAAGATAACTCCTGGGTACGCCTTAAAGCTAGTCGGAGCATTATGTTTTGTCTTTCTT
Organism: Tanacetum coccineum; assembly: GCA_026074375.1. NCBI lineage: Eukaryota > Viridiplantae > Streptophyta > Magnoliopsida > Asterales > Asteraceae > Tanacetum > Tanacetum coccineum. The sequence goes on along the minus strand of BQNB010057446.1, from coordinate 3,666 downwards.
ATATCTCATATGTTGTCAACATATTAGAAATAATATTTCACCTAAGCTAGATTTTATCCTTAGTTTGGAATAATATTTCTATCGAGAGATATACGAAATAAAACATACAACCTTGAAGCATATGTTTATTAGGATAGACATACACGATTAATAAGTCTAACACAATATGACACATCATTGAGCAAGACTCAAAGTTCTATCTCACCTGATGAGTTGAATACATGTATGAAAATGTTTAGCTAAAGGTTTCATTATGTATGTCATGATATGTATTAGACTAAATGTAACACTTGCATGAATGCAAGATGAATCAACAACCATAGTAACTAAGTGAAAGTCATTAGACTACTATTAAAAGAACATTCTAAAAGGCTTGCAAAGGACTAAAGACATGTTCATCATTTACGGATTTTTAATAAGGAGATTAGTGTTGAGTTAATACACTAATGCTTATTTTGATTGAGATGATTCTCAATCCTAGTCATAGCAGAATTTCATCATAAATGATAATACTGCTGACTAAACATGCTTGATTGAAAGCATTGTTGCACTATTTATTAAAGAATAAGAATACTTCATAGTTTGGGAAGCTATTAAGAAGATTGTCTTAAATAGGTGGTTTTGCTTGCTTCAAACAACCTATGTAATGTATTGTGGCGATGCTAGTATTATTGTATTAGCACTTGAATGCACATATACAAAATGACAATCATTATTTTATTTAAAACCTTCATCGCATGTGAGTTTTAAAACAAGTATTCTTAAAGTTCACTCAGATGAAAACTTAGTTGGTACTTTTTACAACGTCAATGTCTTGTATCAAACATGTTTATCATGCTAGGAACATTGAACTTCGACAAGCTAGTAGTCTCATGTATATCTGTTTTTTAGCATTTGGATAATGGAACGTTAAACAGTTGTATTAAACAATGAATTAATATACCTGGTATGATCATCTTTGTTTATACAACTGTGTTTTATATTTGCATGTTTAATTTCATGAATAATTTGTTTATTCTAAATCGTCCATTGTCAATTGATGGTACGGGAGCATCATTGAAATAAGGCAAATGTGAGTGTTTTGGTCATATTCGTATAGTATGAATATTAATGGATGATGCTACCAAACTCATATGTTGTTCATTGGATGAACATTAGACTGATCTAACCTACGAGAAATCACTACATGGATCGGCGTCAATAGTGAATCTCGCAAGTAGTTATGTCTCTCATCCTTAGACTTGAGATGCAAGTAGGTTTTGTGTGTGTGGAATGTCAATATTTGATCTGATTCAATGTTGACCTGAACAAGGCTGCAATAAAGGCCATCTTTAGGAGGGATGTGAAACACATGACGGACACGTGCAGTCAAAATAAGATTTTTTCCTCCACACGTTTTGGAGTTAGATACTACTGGGCCACTCGATGATTTGAACAGATGTATGTATGGCCGCACCCAAATGTAACAAAGATGATACTTGATTAATTTGGTAATCTAGTTCAACATATATATCGAGAAACAGAATCGTTAAGCATTAGAATGACTCATGATCCATGTCTAATGTTCAACATAGTATATGTAACAAAAGGATGATTGATATCTAAACCATTTAAAATGTGATGTTTAAGAAACACTCATATGTTTCTGGGGGCATTAACGTGTTGCTAGACACTAACCTTTGCTTGTATTATTACTTGATTATTATGGCGTGCGCAAGTGGGAGCTGTTGAAGTATGCTTATGTCATAATAAATAATTAAATGACTAGACACATGTGAGCCTATGGGGTCACACATATACACTGAGGTGCCACTCTATATATCGTGTTTATTGTATTTACGGTATATAAATAAACTATGTAACTCAGGATCAATATCAGGCTTATAATAACTAAGTAATGAGTATAGTTTATTGGACATGGAAAACAAATGGGAGGCCTATCTTGAGCCCATATGGGGTCGGCCATTAGGTGGAGTAGGGGGAAGTTTTGTATAACACCCCCATTTTCATATATCTCAGCAAGGGTCATTTGGGGTTCTACGTCATAATATAACAACTCAAGCATAAAAACGACTTGAAAAGAGACGTTTTTAAATACATTCATTCGAAATAAAAGTTTACATCATAGGTCCCAAATTGTTTCATAATTTATAGAACATTTTTGCAAATCATCTTCGAATGACTTTTATTTAATGGGCCTTCAAAACAAATGAATAATTATTTAGCGGGCCTTCATATCTCCATCGCCGAATTACCTTCAAGGACCTGAGATAAAACATGCTAAAAGTCAACAATAATGTTGAGTGAATCCATAGAGTTTATATATATAAACAATAAAAATAATTTCCGAACACAAGTATCATTTTTCAATATTCATCGGGATATAACGATGTGGCCAAACAAAGTTATATCGGGGGATTATTATAAGCCTCATGACATCGAACCTTACCATATATTCAATATAATGCCCACTATACACCCTCGCTATGAGTGTATCTTATTCTCTATACAATGCATCCGTGGTGTCATATTCCCGACACATGACGATAGCTAGTCGTCACGGATTGGAGGTGGTAGCCTCCAAATAGTACTATTTCATGTATAAGCGTATGCCTTTTTCCTGGCAATTAACAATTCATGATTTCCGCGGGTCTTTTATCTAGCGAGTTAAGCTAACTTATAATAATCAAGGCTACTAGCATACATTCGGGTCCCTTGTGTTCTATTTTAAAAACAAGCATGTTATCTCCCTCGCGGGTTTATAAAACAATTAAAGTGTAAAAATGCGAGGCTATGAACTCACTTGATGACAAGGGTAGAGAACGTCGGACAATTAGTACTTCGGCGTACGCGCGTCGATCAACCGAAACCTATACGATTATTAGCGGTCTTAGGTTTATAGTCGATAAAATAAAATTCACAATTTAAATATGTATATATACATGTATCTTATATGATGATCAATAATTTATAATTCTCCAGGTTTTATTCTTATAGTCTTCTATGTGTTTAATATGTACTAATTTAGCCCATTTTCATTAGTTGTTACCCAATTGGTCCAAAAAGCCCAATAGGCATCAGGCCTTAGTCCAAACATTAGGCCCAAGTGGGTTGGGCCCAATGCTAAGCCCAATAGGTCTTATAAATATAATTAGTGTATTTGGGCCTAGTGACCCATTTAAGTCTGATGGCTTATTTTAAGTTTGTGTGTATAACTTATATAAATTTTTTGGGTTTTCAAGGTCAATATAAGTTTAAGGTCAGTAGGTCATATGTTTGAAAATCCCAAGAGATGGGTCCTACCATCTCGGGTTTTAAGTCAAAAAATTATAGTAATAATTGTAGTGTTTTATAGACGTAAGAATTGTTGTGTATATTTTAGGTTTACAAAATTAGGCGTATCTCATAAACCGTAAATGGTATAGATTCAAGCTTTATATCCAAAGTTACATATTTAAGTATACATTACAGATTATAAACTATTTTTACATCAAGTTTTAGTTTACATATACTTATATATCATTTTATGTACAAAGGTACACTTACTATTAGTGGTGCAAAAAAATCGGTTAAAACCGGTTTTCGATTATTAGAAAACCGGTTTTAAAAAAACCGATTTTTCTAATAACCGGTTTTGGTTTTTTCGGTTTTTTTGAAATCGGTTTT
>BQNB010057445.1:3464-38214 GCA_026074375.1 Tanacetum coccineum | reverse complement strand
ATTTCTTTAAGTAACTCGGATCTTTATAGAATTTTTGATGACTAAAACAGTTATCGATTTTGACTGTTTGTCCAAAACGCGTTTTCCAAAGCTTTGATCGTTGACTACCGAGTTTGACCAGTCAACTACTAAATTTGAAAATTGTAACTATTTTTACTGAATTTAAACTACTGATTTTGAGAATAAGCACAAATAAGCAGATTTTGAACTAATTTGGCCACGACTCTTACGATAAAACCGTAAGCAATCAATTTTGATTGCATAAAACACAACCAAAATTAGCGAAATAAGCACAAAATAGGCTCAAATAAGCTGTTATGACTCAATAAGCTCATGAAAAATCAGAATAAGCTGAAACTTGACAGAATAAGCACACAAAAATAGGCTAAAAACAAAATAAGCACAACAAATCAGGACTGAAAATGCTCAAAATAAGCTCAAATAAGCTCAAAATAAGCTGCTGGAATAAGCTATCAGAATAAGCTGACCGAATAAGCTCTCCTAAACAACACTAAATCGCTCCTGCAGCTCTGATACCACTTGTTAGGTCTTGAATTTAGGATCAATAAGCAATAGAGTGTGTGTTTAGGTGTTGTGTATGTGTTTATTCTAGAGAGAAAGATAGAAAGTAGAGAGAGAAAGAAGGAGGAGGAGGATTAGAGAAAAGATAAGATTGAGATTAGAAGACACTTAGGAGACACACCTCATTAATGAGGTGGTGGTGGGGTATTTATACCCATTTTACAAGAAGAGCAAGGAGCTCTTGTTTTTTAGCTTTTGGCTATTTATCAGGTCTCGTGACTTTATTTAAGTCACGAGCCTATCACCTAACCTATTACACAATATTATTTCTCTATTTATTACATGACTTTTATCTCAATAAGATCGTCACTTTTATCATTCCTAACACAAAGTTCTTTTATCTCATCTGAATTCATAGAGAAGCTCCTAAACTTTGAGAACGTTTTTCCAGCTAACAATGAAATTGCTTCCTTGATGGACACCACCATTCGTCATGAAGATCAAAGCGGTCAAACATCTTCTCTTTTTACCATACTAATAACGGTAATCCCTAAAATTACGTCTACTTTTACCACAACCATTCCTCCACCACCTCATTTCTTCAATCCTCTTCTACAACAAGCAACACCAACTCCTACACTAATAGCTTCAGAAGCAACAACCTCATTTCCTGCACTTCCAGACTTCGCACCCGTATTCATATTCAATGAAAGAGTCACCAACTTGGAAGAAAGATATGTCAGAAATGAAGCAAGTTGACCAATATGCTCAAGCCATCTCTTCAATTCCTGCCATTGTAGATCGCTACATCGATAACAAACAAAGACAAAGATAAAGATCAAGACCCCTTCGCTGGATCATACCGAGGGATGAAAAGAAGGAAGTTGAGTAAAGATGCTGAATCATCTAGGGATCCTAAGTCCATGGAGTCTAAGTCAACAAGCTCTTTTAAAGGCACCTCCCGTTCACAACGTAAGTCATCTGGCAAGTCTGACCATACAGAGAAGCAAAGTTATACAGTCGATGACTCGGGAATGCGATAGAATCAAGAGTTTGAAACGGGTAACAATGATGAACAACTCGATGATGAGGCCGTTTCCAAGACTGACTGGTACAAGAAACCCGAGCAACCTCCGACTCCTGATCCTGATTGGAATAAGAGACAACATGTTAATTTCAGACCATCTTAAACCTGGATTAGTAACATTGCTCATTCTGAAAAGCCTCCTACTTCATTCGATGAACTCATGGATACTTCAATTAACTTTTCTGCATTTGTTATTAATCGGCTCAACATTACAAATATGACTTAGAACTTTTGGTTGGACCGGCATTCAACCTACTCAAAGGCACCTGCAAGAGTCGTACGGAACTAGAGTGTCATTTTGAAGAATGTTTTAAAGCTACAACTGAATGACTAGACTGGCATAACCCCGAAGGCAAGCAGTATCCGTTCGATCTTCGTAAGCCTCTCCCGTTGATTCCAAATCATCGAGGTCGTCATGTTATCCCTTTCGATTACTTTATCAACAAAGACCTGGAATATCTAAAAAGTGGAAGTTTAAGCAGTAAAAACTCAACTTCTGTAACAAAGACAAAGGCTATAACTTATGAGGTCCAATGGATTAAAGACATGGTTTCTAATATATGGAGTCTTGTAAAGGTAGTTTATGATAAACATGCCTACTGGGGTACTTCTGTGAAACCCAAAAATTTCCGATCAAGAAATTAGCCGTTTCCGTTTATTAGTTTGAATTTTTAAAGTTTCGTTTAATATTTACGTTTAACCGGGAAGTTTTCCCACTATTTATCTGAGAATCATCTCCGGGAGCGAACCGGGACACCTAACGTCGTAGTATTTTGGCAATAGCCACATTTCTATGTTTTAGGGCAATATTTAAAATTTCATAATTTTTAGAGATACCATTATTAGTTTCGTTACTTGCGTAAACCGTGTTTTATTTAAAAATGAGCATATGCATGGAAGGCTCAGAAATTAAATCATACAAGAGCACTAGCATCATAAAATATTAAAAACCATTTGGTCCCCCCTCCTCTTTGTATTATTCGTCCAACAAACACCCCTTAATGAACCTTGGAGACCAAGTTGAATTCAAAAATCAATAAGACAAGATTACAACTCATTTTTGTCCTAGCTCATTTGTGATTAGAGGATCAAATTGGTCCCCTCTCTTTCTCTTGTTCTATTCCATGCACACATACAAACATACTTTTAGTGTGTAAAGTAAACTTTGCATATAAATACCATGTTACTTCCATTCTTCTCTTTTCATATCAAACACACGCTTAGCATTGAGTTTCCTTTTCTCTCTTGCTCTTCCTAGTCCACGAAAATACATACACACATATATAAATTCATAACTTTCCATCTTTGATTAAAAACTCTTGAAGATTTGTTGAATGTTTGATCATTTCTATCATTCGGGTATAAGTTAAACAACGTTTGGGTTGTTTCTATTCATCTATCATTCTTCTAAACCTTCAATCTTTGTAAGTTTTTAAATCTTTTCATAACTTGTACTTTCCTAATCATCTTGATGCCTACATGCTAGTTGTACAACTTATTTTGTAAGAACAAAGATTTTAAAACTACATAAACCTTAAAAGGTTACATATATATTTCGAAACATATAAAAAGAAATATAAGGAAATCATAGTTTTGTAATGGTGGTTATTTTCGTGTAATAAAAATGGTATGTTATAGCTTATTATATTCGGCTTATGTTCAAAAGCTTTTGGAAAAGATTATTTGATTATTTCGAGCTTATTGGGCTTATATTTAGGTTCGGCCCAAACTAGAAAAGAAAATAAAACATTTGTTTAGCTTATTTTGGTTTGACTTATATTTTATTAGCTTATTTTCTAGCTTATTTTGAAAGGACAAATAATAAACTTATTCGGCTTAATAAATAAGCCCGAATATAGCTTATTGGGCTTATAGCCGCGTCCCATAACCAAGGCCCAACACCATGAGCTTATTTTTGAGCTTATATGGTTCGGCTTATTATACTTGGCTTATTGTGAGCTTATTGATAGCTTATTATTAACTCGCGTGTTTATTATTTAAGGTTTTGCTTATCGAACTATATGGATAAGTAAAACTAGATTTTTAGACTTAACGGGCCATGGCCCAACATAAATACAAAACACCAAGGCGTAAAGCTTTGGTGTAGCTTATTAAATAAGTTCGTGAATAGCTTATTTAATAGTGAACGACTTAGACGCTATACGTTTAACTCATTTTAAACGTTGGACGTTGCGAATAATAAGAGATTTGATGATGTATATTTTGTAATTATGAAAAGTGGATTGAAAGTGATTTGAAAATGGTTTTAAATAAAGTCTACGACTTTGAAAAACGTGTAAACACGAACGAGTCATGCTGAAATTTTTATAAATTGTTATACTAAGTAAATACTAGAAAACGCACATGATAAAACAAGATATACGGGAATTCATTAAAGTGCCGAACAATATATATATATTTATTAATATATATGTATATAATATATTTTTACTTAGACATTTATATGTATATAATATTAATATACATACTATTATCTACTCTTTTTACTTACGAAAACATTTTTACTATTATACGATCACAAACATTAATTTTTGTAAACATATTATCAAAAGTACACTAGTATATGCTTATGCATTATCCGTAATTCGTTGTTACTCCGATATTAAACCAAACCCTCATTTCATAGGTTGTCTTTGTGAACCGTTGTTCGTTATCGTGTGATTTTATTCTAGACTATTCTTCTTCAATTCACCAATCGAGGTGAGTCCATAGCCCCACTCTTTAACTCGTTTTAAATAATTATTTTATAACTTGGGGTGAGAAACATTGCTTGTTTTTAAAATTGGACATAAGTACTATACGTGAGAAATTCCCCGTTTACGTGTTGCCTAAGTAACGTTTAGACCACTATTGCCCGAATTATCATGAACTGTTAATTTCTTAACCGGAGGACCGTTTAAGGGAGCACGAGTGAATAAATTGATCTATAGGGACTAATTATCCCTATCCGGGTAAGAAGCACTTACTAGTTCGAGATTTCTAAGGACTAACGGATATATGTCATGTCAAAACTAGTTAGGTGGTCTTTGGTCGGACACCTGTAGGACAAGCCTTTTATAGCACTGTACATGTTATCTTTCAGTATTAGCTTCGGTGTCATGAGCTTAGTGCAACGTAAATGCTTCTTTATGTGAAGTTGTATCTCCTATAACTGTCGCATACGTTTTGATAATCTTGTGGTCCACAATATTTACATTTAAACAAAACCTATGAATTCACCAACTTTATGTTGACGTTTTAAGCATGTTTTTCTCAGGTGCTTAGCATGGATGTCGTTGCTTGATCTATATGAAGTCTAATTTCCCGAACCAGTTTTCCAGATTTCATCTATGTTATCTTAAATACCGTTGTTGAACTTATTTAAGCTTTTGCATTTTTAACTTTGAATCTTTTAAATTTGGTCGATGTAAAACTTATTATTATTTTAAATTTATGCAACGGTGTTTATTTTTAAAACGTACCCTTAGAGGTCGTTCTTTATGCTTTGTACTTGAGATATTGGATGACGTCACGCCCCCGGACACTAAATCGGACGGGACCCTATTTGGGGGTGTGACAGATTGGTATCAGAGCCAGGTTATAGAGAACCAGGTAGTATAAACTAGGTCTGGACTATAACCAGTATGTGATCCTACGTGATTATGTGCCTTACGTAATTTTACATATACGTAATATGTATATGTACTATATAATTAAATACTAAGTATAACTAATATTACTATAATTATATTGCATTTCTTTTCGCGGTACTGCATTTGATGGTCTATTCATTCATTTCATTCGTTCATTTACCCATTTGATCATTCTCTTCCGCATCATGCATGGTTGATATAAAGGATATTTATATAAACTTTTGCTTGTGCAGGTCATGGCTATTTCTGTCATCTCAGTTTCTTCGGATTCATCAAAGAACAATGTGGGGACACCTGCTGGATGGGTTATCTTGTTCGGTACTATCCCTACCACTATTCCCGACACTACACCTTCTGTGATTCCACCTACTACCCATATTGATACCACACCGATACCTACTATTTCACCTACTATACCATCATCACCAGATTATACACCCGCATCACCTGATTATTCACCCGCATCTGATACGGAGTTTGATCCATCCGAGGATCCGTCATCAGATCATATACCACCACTACCAGCTACTTCACCATTTCTTTCATCGACCGATGATTCTTCAGATAGTGATATACCTGATACACCACCATCACCTACCCATGGTACACCATTCACTAAGACCACCCTTTCTACTCAGAGGTCGCCTACAGCATCTGGTGCACTTCGACATCGAGTCATGGTTCTTGCACCGCGACAGCCTATCCCTCATGGTCGACCATATCGCTACCATCTTAATGGGACGGTACACATGATGACTGCGGGGAAGAGGGTTGGACCGTTACCTACTCATCGTTTTGCTGTGAGACATTCAATTGATTACTCTTCTTTAGATCATTTTTCTTCGGATGATTCTTCGAGGGATTCATCATCGAGTTCATCATCAGAGTCTTCTTTGGATTCTTCTGCGGATGCTTTATCTGATTCTGCATCTAGTCGTTCTTCATCTGATCATTCATTACCCACACCATCATCGGGTATAAGACCTAGTCATCATTTATGTTCATTGGTACCGAGTGTTCATCGTTTATCTGCTATTTCCGAGAGACCATCTCATGATTCTTCTTCTGTAAGCCTTTCTCACAAGAGGAGTAGATCCCCTGTTGTTTCTGTACCGTTATCTTTACCTACCCTTAGAGCATTGTCTTATGCACGTGCTGATCTTCTACTATACCCTAAGAGGATTAGGGTTCCTGAGACAGCTACGGATTTAGAGGGTTGTTCAGAGGATAGTTTTAAGCCATATGTACCTAGAGAGGCTGGATTAGGAGTTGACTTTGAGGATGAGAGTTCTGAGCCATCTGGGTCTAGAGGGATTGATTTAGAAATAGATGTTGATGTTGAGAGGAGCGACAGGATTGAGATTGACCCTGAGGTTCAGGCAGAGATTGACGAGTGTTTTGCTTATGCGAATGCTCTTAGAGATAGATGGAATGATGCTAGGGTGGTAGTTGAGGCTATTGATCGAAAGGAGATTGAGATGGGTATGAGAGGCCCAGTTAAGGATATAGTTGATAGAGTTACTCACCCAGTGATAGTTGATGATATTCCTGAGCCTATTTAGGAGGGAGCTGTAGAGGTTACGTATGAGACTTTGGGAGATTTGGTTCAAAGGTTTCATGATTATACTGGGAGATTTTGGTTCATCGTGTTCAGGTTATTGAGAGTGTCCAGAGGGATCAGGGACACATGATCGTAGCGACGGGACAGCAGAGTGCTGATATGTTGGAGAGGATCAGAGAGCTGGAGCGGGATAATAGGGGACTTAGAGACATTTTGGATGTTGAGAGTCAGAGAGTTACTCGATTTTGGCGTAGCGTGTGCAGAAGGAGTTGAGACAGATTCAACATTTTAGATTCTATGATCGTATGAGGATTGCTAGGCTTGAGGCTTGTACCAGGAGGCATTTGGGTTACCGTTCTTAAATTGTTTCGCGATTATCCTAGTATTGACTCGTAACGCCTAATATTAGCTAATTGTAGGGATTTATAAATCCTATATTTTGGAACAATATTGTAACATTTTGTATTGATGATATGAAATCAAATGTTACCATTCTATATTCGATATTCCTAACTTAATGATATATTTTCTTTTGCATAATGCATTATTACTGAATCGTGGCATTATCAAGAAGTTATTATGATTTTGTATTTTCGTATAATAAACTTGTTATTTTATTTTTGAACCCGTTAACAATCTCATATCACCATGAAATTTCATCATGTTGTGTATTGTTATATTGTAGGACAATGCCTAACACACGATCTGGAGCGTCAAAGACACGTGAGGAAGTCAACAAGCAAAGCGATCGCCGAATGGCAGAAGCATTGAGAGTGCGCGACACTGTCAGAAACCTTGGACCCCTTATGGGAGATGAGGGTGAACAAGAAGTAAATGGAGGAAATGGAAGAAATGGAGGGAATAGGAATGGAGGAAATGGAAATGGTAATGGAAACGGAGGAGAATATGGCTATAACTTCAGAGGATTTATGCCTGCTAGAGAGTGCACATATCAAGACTTCCTGAAGTGCCAGCCACTTAACTTTAATGGAACGGAAGGAGTTGTTGGGTTAACTCGTTGGTTTGAGAAGATGGAAATAGTATTCCACATTAGCAACTTTCCAGAGAAGTACCAAGTGAAGTATGCTTCGTGCACGCTTCTGAACAGTGCATTGACATGGTGGAACTCCCATAAGAGAACAATTAGAGTTGAGGCCGCCTATGCCATGAGTTGGTCAGAACTTATGAAGTTGATGACAGAAGTGTATTGTCCAAGAAACGAGGTCCAAAAGATAGAGACCAAGTTGTGGAACTTGGTTGTGAAGGGAAATAACTTGACTGCTTGCACTAGGAGATTTTAGGAATTGGTGTTGTTGTGTACTAGAATGGTCCCAAATGAGGAGGACAAGGTTGAGAGATTCATTGGAGGGTTTCCTGACAATATTCAGGGAAATGTAATCACTGTTGAACCCACTAAACTTCAAGATGCAATATGTGTTGCCAACAACTTAATGGATCAAAAGCTGAAGGGATATGCTAGAAGTGCTGAGAACAAGAGAAGGTTGGATAACAACACGAGAGACAATCGTGGACAGCAATAAGTTTTTAAGCGGCAAAATGTTAGAGGCCAGAATGTGGCAAGAGCATACACGGCTAGGAACAATGAGAGAAAGGGGTATGTTGGATCCCTACCCTACTGCAACAAGTGTAAGATATACCATGCTAGGCCATATACTGTGAGATGTGGAAACTATAAGAGAGTTGGTCATATGACTAGGGATTGTAAGGTCACTATTACTCCAAACACTCAGAGAGCCCCAGTTGGAAATCAACCGGGTATTATTTGTTATGAGTGTGGAAGGTCGGGACATTTTAGGAAAGATTGTCCTAAGTTGAGAAATCAAAACCGTGGACACAAGACTGGAAACAAGAATGGGAACAAGACTAAAAATCAGACTGGAGGTAACGAAGCTACAGCAACAGCTTACGCCATTGGTGGAGGAGGAACAAACCCTGATTCCAACGTTGTCACAGGTTCGTTTCTTCTCAATAACTTTCATGTCTCTATGTTATTTGATTCGGGAGCCGATAGGAGTTTTGTGTCGTCTACCTTTAGTGCTTTTCTTGATGTTGCACCATTCACTTTAGACACTAGTTATGCCGTAGAACTTGCCGATGCACGAATTTCAGAAACAAATGTTGTCCTTAGAGGTTGTACGTTAGGATTATTAGGTCATCCGTTCGACATAGATCTAATGCCCGTAGAACTTGGTAGTTTCGACGTCATCATCGGTATGGATTGGTTGGCAAAGTACCACGCGTTGTTTGTTTGTGATGAGAAGGTCGTACGCATACCTTATGGAGATGAAGTATTGATAGTTCGAGGTGATGATTATGACGGCAGAAGTAAGTCGAAGCTAAATATCATATCGTGTACGAAAATAAGTATATTGAGAAAGGATGTCAAGTTTATCTAGCGCAAGTTACGTCTAAGAAGACTAAGGACAAGTCGGAGGAGAAGCGACTTGAGGACGTACCGATCGTACGGGAATTTCCAAAAGTCTTTCCAGAAGATTTGCCTAGGCTACCGCCTGCTCGACAAGTTGAATTCCAAATCGAATTTGTCCCTGGTGCTGCACCTGTAGCACGAGCCCTGTACCGATTAGCACCAGCCGAACTGCAAGAGTTATCTACTCAGTTGCAAGAACTTTCTGACATAGGATTTATAAGACCCAGTTCCTCACCCTAGGGAGATCCGGTTTTGTTTGTCAAAAAGAAAGATGGATCTTTTCGGATGTGTATCGAATACCGTGAACTAAACAGACTTACTGTGAAGAACCTATACCCACTTCTGAGAATCGATGACTTGTTTGATCAACTGCAAGGGTCAAGAGTCTACTCTAAGATCGACCTGAGATCTGGCTATCACCAACTCAGAGTTCGAGAGGAAGACATTCCCAAGACCGCATTTAGGACTTGTTATGGTCACTACGAGTTCCAAGTAATGCTGTTTGGTTTGACTAATGCACCGGCAGTATTCATAGATTTAATGAATAGGGTATGCAAACCGTATCTGGATATATTCGTGATTGTGTTCATCGACGATATTTTGATTTACTCCAAGAGCAGAAAGGAGCATGAAGGATACCTTAAGTTAGATCTAAGGTTACTTAAGAAGGAGGAGTTGTACGCCAAGTTTTCGAAGTGTGAGTTTTGGCTTTTGATATTTGCTTAATTGTATACTAATTTACCCGGGATTTTGCCTAATAAAAGCCAAGAATAATGCCAAAAGAATAGAAAAGGCGACACCCAAAGACACCAACCGAGATTCGTCAGTTTCTAGGTTTGTCCGGTTACTATCGACGATTTATCAAAGGTTTCTTAAAAATCGCTAGGCCTATGACAAAGTTGACTCAGAAAAGCGTAAAGTTTGATTGGGGAGAAAAGGCAGAAGCTGCGTTTCAGTTGTTAAAACAGAAATTGTGTAGTGCGCCGATATTGGCTTTACTCGAGGGAAGTGAGAACTTCGTGGTATATTGCGATGCCTCGCATAAAGGGTTGGGCGCAGTTTTGATGCAAAGGGAGAAGGTCATATCTTACGCATCCCGCCAACTCAAGGTTCACAAGAAGAACTATACCACACACGACCTAGAGCTTGGTGCAATAGTGTTTGCCTTGAAGATGTGGAGACACTATCTGTATGGAACAAAGTGCGTCGTGTGACAACCGTGGTTTGAGCCGGTTGGTCATTTTGTTTAGAATTTATTTGAAGCGTTTATGTGTGTTCTTTATGTGTTTTATGTGTTTTGTGAGAGATATGTGTATGAGACTGAAGTACATGATTCATAAAGATTGAATGGAAATGAGATCATTTGGAAGCTTTGCGTTGTTTCAGATGTCGTATACGTAATTTTCTGTGTACGTACTATATATATATAATACATATAATATATATATTATGTTTGTATTTTAGTGATTTTAGAGTACTTTCCATTTTTAGAAATAATTGGATGTGAAGGCTTGTTAAAAATCTAGTTAGAAAGTTTAAGGTTTAGCGAAATAAGCAAATGTTTTAACCTAGAATCAAAAAAATATAGGTATTCAAGTTGTAAATAATAATAAATAATTTTTTTTATAATATAAAAAAACGAATTTTAGTAAAAGAAAAGAAAAAGGAAAAGATATCCTAATTAAATTATAACTTGTTTTTGGTAATTATCTTTTAAGGCCTATAAATACAAATCAAACCTAAACCAAATCACTTTGATTTTTCCTCTCCTTCCCTTGGCCGGTTGAACAACACAAAACAAGAAGAAAACCCCAAAATTTTTTTAGGGTTTTGATTTTCAAGAGTTAAGGTATTATTTTCTAAATTTTTTAATACAATTGATTTTAATTAACGTAACAGTCATTAAGGATGAATTAGGTTATTGTAAATAATCTGTAATTAAGGGGTTTTGATCATCAAAAATCGTTTTAGGGATAATAATTAGGGTTTTGGGTAAGTTAATTAGGGTTAATTATGCTAAATTCAGAATAGAAATTTAGGCAAAATTTTAGGTCATATTGCGAGAGCCATATCTCGGTCATACGGATAACTTTTATTGACTTTCTTGAGCCTAAAATTAACTGCATAGAGTCTACTTTCCAATCTAAGTGGTTTTAAAAATTAAAAGTGAGTGGATGTTAGTCAAATTAATCAAACAAGATTCGTTGTCAAAACTGAGTTTTCAGGGCATATTTTGAGTTGTGTTTGTAAGGTCAAAAACCATATCAAAAAGTCTTTTTAATTAATGGGATTGCTACTGTAACAAGTTCATGATATTTATGATTTTTTAGAATTTTTGTAGAATTTTATTAAGTGTTTAAATGGGTCTGCTCAAGCTAAACTTTTTGAAGGTCGAATCAGGTCAAATTCAGGACACTTTGTGATGTTGAATTTTTATAAAATGGTTACACTCGCTATTATTTTTATCCAAAAATCATAGAAGCTCGCAATTCATTGGGGAGCTATGGAATGTAAAGAGAAGAATTAATTAGGTGTTTTAGTGTTTTATTTGGAGTCATCTTGTGACTATAAAAACAGGATAAAATGCAAAAAGTTGAGATGTAGGTTTTATAAGGTAACTTGAGGTTAGCAAGTTGTGAAGAGTATATAGATGAGTTAAATCAGGATAGGGTATAGAGTATCCATCGTTGTGATTGTTACATCGACTTGGGTGAGATACCTAATCGATGGTAACATGTGTGTATTGTTTTGTATAGATTATTTTCAAGGTTAATTGAAGAGTTTGGATTTGCTTTGCATCGAGGTGAATTTTACAGTCCCACTTTTTACTTATACTTTGGGATGAAATGATGCAAAACCATTTTTGAATTATGAACCGTGATATGTGTTTTTAAGTGTCGAACTATATGATTGCTATGTGCTATTGCTATGTGATATGAATTATGGTAAGGCATGTGTATGTGAGGATGACATGACCTTGTGTGAGACTCGAATGGACTTAGCTAGTCAAGTGGGTCAGTCTTGCGCGGAGATATTTAGTCTTGCGCGGAGATAATTATGGGACGGAGGGGTACGATCCACCCCAAATAAATGTGAATTTATGTGGTGATAGAATAGCCAAGCATATATGTTCGTAAATGTTGTTTTTGTTATCGCTGGTTTGTCATAAGTGAGTTTAAACCTGTAACTCTCACAATAATTTTATTGACGTTGTTAAGCATCATATTCAGTTGATCAAAAAGTTTTTTGTGAAGAGTTAGAAAGAGGGAATTAGTGGGACCCATGGGCTGCATTGCGGAATCTATGTTTATTTTGTTTTGTCTTGGTTGGTTGCACTAAATGAATTTGAATGATAAATGTTGTAGGTGTTATCATGACACTTTGTGTCTTTTATATATTGGATTTTAATTCATTTAGTATTTCTCTATTTTGACGCCTTGTGTTGTGATGATGCCTATTGATCATGCCTTGTGATTCTGCCTTGGCGGGGTGTGACACGTCGTGTTCACTGATCATAAGGGTTTGCAGCACATTCTCGATCAGAAGGAGTTGAACATAAGACAATGCCAATGGTTAGAGTTGTTAAGCGACTACGACTGTGAGATTCGATATCACCCAGGAAAGGCGAACGTGGTGGCTGATGCCCTAAGTCGAAAGGAAAGAAGCAAGCCGCTACGAGTTCGGTCCTTAGTTATGACTATTAGTTTAAACCTTCCGAAGCAGATTTTGAGTGCTCAATTAGAAGCCAGGAAAGAAGAGAACTTCATCAACGAAGATCTGCATGGCATGATTAACAAGTTAGAACCTTATGCTGACGGAACCTTATGTTTGAACAATCGAAGTTGGATTCCGTGTTTTGGTGACTTGAGAGCTTTGATTATGCATGAGTCTCATAAGTCAAAGTATTCTATCCATCCTGGATCGGATAAGATGTACCAAGACATGAAGAAGTTGTATTGGTGGCCCATAACTTAAAGCAGAATTTGCACTATTGTCAGCAAATGTTTAACGTGTGGCTTAAGGTTAAGGTAGAATATCCAAAAACCGTCTGTGTGTAGAGTTCAACCAGAGATCTTATGGAAATGGGAGAATTATAACTATTGACTTTGTGACTATGTTGCCAAAGACGGCAGTCCGCGTCAAGACAAGGATTTGGGTAAATCCTTTTTTTTTGTTGATCATTCACTAAGTCTATCATTTCTTTGCCTCTGCGAGAAGATGACACATTGGAGAATGTTTGACGAGAATAAAAAAATACTTGAAGGAAGTAGTAGTTCAAGGCATGGAGTTGCCGGTTAGAGAGTTTCGATCAATCTCGGATCGTGTTAGGAGTTTTAACGTCACATTTTTTGAAAGTCCCTTAATAAAGCATTAGGTACTCGATTGGATATGAGTACAACTTACCATCCAGAGACCGATGGTCAGAGTGAGAGAACCATTCAGACATTGGAGGACATGTTACGTGCCTCTGTTCTCGACTTTGGAAAAGGTTGGGAACCCTACAAAATTGACACTCCTACCCATTGGTTAGAATTTTCGTTTATAACAAACTGTTACCATACCAGCATTAAGGCTGCTCCGTTTGAGGCGTTGTATGGGCGCAAGTGTCGATCACCTATCTGCTGGGCTGAAGTTGGAGATAGTCAGCTCACTGGCCCAAAGATCATCCATGAGACGACTGCGAAGATCGTTCAAATCAAGAGCCGTATTCAAGATGCCCGTGATCGTCAAAAGAGTTATGTCGACGTGAGAAGGAAACCCCATGAGTTTCTAGTTGGAGATAAGGTCATGCTGAAAATGTCACCATGGAAAGGGGTGATATGTTTTGGCAAAAGGTAGAAGCTGAACCCTCGCTATATAGGACCTTTTAAGATCATTGCTAAAGTAGGAACCGTCGCCTATCGACTTGAACTCCCAGAGCAGTTGACTAGAGTTCATAGTACGTTTCACGTCTCGAAATTGAAGAAATGTATGGCTGACGAACCCCTTGCTATACCGTTGGATGAGATCCAAATCAACGACAAATTGCACTTCATCGAAGAACCTGTCGAGATTATGGACCATGAGGTCAAGCGTCTTAAGCAGAGTCGTATCCCGATTGTGATGGTACGCTGGAACTCTAGGAGAGGTCCTGAGTTCACCTGGGAGTGTGAAGACCAAATGCAAAAGAAGTACCCGCATCTTTTCCCAATTTCTACGTCTGTGGCGAATGCTACATCGTAAGCCTTGATCGTAAGCTTTGAGGACAAAGCTCTTCTATAGGGGAAAGGATGTGACACCTCGAAAATTTCCAATTAATAAACTAGCCGTTTCCGTTTAGTAGTTTGAATTTTTAAAAGTTTCGTTTAACTTTTTCGTTTAACTGGGAAGTTTTCTCGCTTTTATCCGAGAATCATCACCGGAGCAAACTGGGACACCTAACGTTGTAGTATTTTGGCAATAGCCACTTTTTAGAGAGTAATGGCTTTATTTAAAATTTCATAATTTTCGGAGATACCGTTATCCGTTTCGTTATTTGCGTAAACCATGTTTCGTTTAAAAATGAGCATATGCATGGAAGGCTTAGAAATTAAATCAAATAAGGAGCACTAGCACCTAATAATATTGAAAACTAATTTGGTCCCCCCCTCCTCATGCATGCATGCGTCCAAACACCCCTTAATGAACCTTGGAGACCAAGTTGAATTCAAAATTCAATAAGACAAAGTTCCAACTCATTTTTGTCCTAGCTCATTTGTGATTGGAGGATCAAATTAGTCCACTCTCTTTCTCTTGTCCTATTCCATGCACAAACACACTTTTAGTGTGTGAAGTAAACTTTTCATATAATACCATGTTACTTCCATTCTTCTCTTTTCATATCAAACACACACTTAGCATTGAGTTTTCTTTTCTCTCTTGCTCTTCCTAGTCCACGAAAATACATACACACATATATAAATTCATAACTTTCCATCTTTGATCAAAAACTCTTGAAGATTTGTTGAAGGTTTGATCATTTGTATCATTCGGGTATAAGTTAAACAACGTTTGGGTTGTTTCTAGTCATCAATCATTCTTCTAAACCTTCAATCTTTGTAAGTCTTCAAATCTTTTCATAACTTGTACTTTCCTAATCATCTTGATGCATACATGCTAGTTGTACAACTTATTTTGTAAGAACAAAGATTTTAAAACTACATAAACCTTAAAAGGTTACATATATATTTCGAAACATATAAAAATAAATATAAGGAAATCATAGTTTTGTAATCGTGGTTATTTTCGTGTAATAAAAATGGTATGTTATAGCTTATTATATTCGGCTTATGTTCAAAAGCTTTTGGAAAAGCTTATTTGATTATTTCGAGCTTATTGGGCTTATAATTAGGTTCGGCCCAAACTAGAAAAGAAAAGAAAACATTTGTTTAGCTTATTTTGGTTTGACTTATATTTTATTAGCTTATTTTCTAGCTTATTTTGAAAGGACAAATGATAAACTTATTCGGCTTAATAAATAAGCCCGAATATAGATTATTGGGCTTATAGCCGCGTCCCACAACTAAGGCCCAACACCATGAGCTTATTTTTGAGCTTATATGGTTCGGCTTATTATACTTGGCTTATTGTGAGCTTATTGATAGCTTATTATTAACTCGCTTGTTTATTATTTAAGGTTTTGCTTATCGGACTATATGGATAAGTAAAACTAGATTTTTAGACTTAACGGGCCAATGCCCAACATAAATACAAAACACCAAGGCGTAAAGCTACGGTGTAGCTTATTAAATAAGTTCGTGAATAGCTTATTTAATAGTGAACGACTTAGACGCTATACGTTTAACTCATTTTAAACGTTGGACGTTGCGAATAATAAGAGATTTGATGATGTATATTTTGTAATTATGAAAAGTGGATTGAAAGTGATTTGAAAATGGTTTTAAATAAAGTCTATGACTTTGGAAAACGTGTAAACACGATCGAGTCATGCCGAATTTTTTTTAAATTGTTATACTTAGTAAATAATAGAAAACGCACATGATAAAACTAGATATACGGGAATTCATTAAAGTGCCGAACAATATATATATTTATTAATATATATATATAATATATTTTTACTTAGACATTTATATGTATATAATATTAATATGCATACTATTATCTACTCTTTTTACTTACGAAAACATTTTTACTATTATACGATCACAAACATTAATTTTTGTAAACATATTATCAAAAGTACACTAGTATATGCTTATGCATTATCCGTAATTCGTTGTTACTCCGATATTAAACTAAACCCTTATTTCATAGGTTGTCTTTGTGAACCGTTGTTCGTTATCGTGTGATTTTATTCTAGACTATTCTTCTTCAATTCACCAATCGAGGTGAGTTCATAGCCCCACTCTTTAACTCGTTTTGAATAATTATTTTATAACTTGGGGTGAGAAACATTGCTTGTTTTTAAAACTGGACACAAGTACTATACGTGAGAAATTCCCCGTTTACGTGTTGCCTAAGTAGCGTTTAGACCACTATTGCCCGAATTATCATGAACTGTTAATTTCTTGACCGGAGGACCGGTTAAGGGAGCGCGAGTGAATAAATAGATCTATTGGGACTAATTATCCCTATCCGGGTAAGAAGCACTTACTAGTTCGAGATTTCCAAGGACTAACGGATATATGTCATGTCGAAACTAGTTAGGTGGTCTTTGGTCGGACACCTGTAGGGCAAGCCTTTTATAGCACTGTACATGCTATCTTTCAGTATTAGCTTCGGTGTCATGAGCTTAGTGCAACGTAAATGCCTCTTTATGTGAAGTTGTATCTCCTATAACTGTCGCATACGTTTTGATAATCTTGTGGTCCACAATATTTACATTTGAACAAAACCTATGAATTCACCAACTTTATGTTGACGTTTTAAGCATGTTTTTCTCAGGTGCTTAGCATGGATGTCGTTGCTTGATCTATATGAAGTCTAATTGCCCGAACCAGTTTTCCAGATTTCATCTATGTTATCTTAAATACCGTTGTTGAACTTATTTAAGCTTCCGCATTTTTAACTTTGAATCTTTTAAATTTGATCGATGTAAAACTTATTATTATTTTAAATTTATGCAACGGTGTTTATTTTTAAAACATACCCTTAGAGGTCGTTCTTTATGCTTTGTACTTGAGATATTGGATGACGTCACGCCCCCGGACACTAAATCAGACGGGCCCCTATTTGGGGTTGTAACAAACATAAAGTTGGTGAGTTCATAGGTTTATGTAAGTATAAATGTTGAAATCAAAGATTTATAAAGTGTGTATGACCATTTCAATTCTTATATTAGTCACAAAAATTTAAGTATAAATATTGAAATCAAAGCTTTATAAAGTGTGTATGACCATTTCAATCCTTATAATAGTCGCAAAAATGTAAGTATAAATATTGAAGTCAATTGAGTGTATTGTCTACTGTTTCATCAAAGTATCATGTAAATGTTTATTGGCTATTGCTTCACTGTAGTATCATGAAAAGTGTTTAGCAATTAGTAACGTTCAATAATAGTAATGTGGACCACAAGATTTCAAAGTGTATGACTATTGTAACACATATAATATCACAAAATGTAATTACGACTGCCTAAGCTCATGAAACTGACGCTACGACATGTATGTGTGCAATTTAATGCCAGTGAATGCCCCGTGTAGATGTTAACCCGTAACATCTCAAATCTGACATGGTATACGTCTGTTAGTTCAACCCATCAAACTAGTGAGCGCTACTCACCCGAACGGGGATGTCAATCCCTAATAGATCTATTTATAACACTCGCGCATACTCAACGTAATTAACAGTTCATGATAGTGTGCTTGGTGGGTTAACGCTACTTAGGCACACTACTTAATTATTGTAAACCATGAAAAGTATTGTACTTGTGTCCTTTTGTAAAATGAGCAATGTATCCCTCCGCGTGATACGAAAACGAGTATGTATATGAGTATGTAAACCAGTTTGTAAACGTGTATGTAAACGTATTTGTAAACGAGTTACAAAATCAAGTATGTAAACGAGTTTGTTGTCAAATTGTCTCACATTATCAATCCTCATAGGATACCACAATTTTATGGTATGTTCAATATGGAAAATCATACTCTATTGGTATTGTTTGATTCAAGATAACTTTGACTACTTTTCCTCCATAAGCTATCAAGGTTATAAAATTGAGTATGTCTTGTATATACTCAATATGGACTCCAACCAGAGGTTATGAGACACCATCATGTTATGGAATGTGATGACTCACATTAAGTCTCAAAATTGAAGTTCTAAATTTGTTAAATTTCTCATGTTGCATGTCATCAACAAACTAGACTCAAGAACTGTCAATGTGTCTTGTGATGTCTCAAAAGAGAACAATTTATTGTTACTCTACATGCTAAGTATTCATAGAATAGTCTCTACTTACAAAAAGCAAGTGGGAGGCATATTTAGATCTTGAAGAGATATAATTACAAAATACATAACCTTCTAAACTCACTAGTGAAACTTGATGTGTCGTCGTGTAGGTTGTTATTTTAGTTACCAAGTTTTACTATTTATTTTATGCCGACTATACCTAAAAACAACACTCTAACGGGCAGTGTACCCGATCAGATGTAGCTTCGTTGGTAAGTAGGGTGTCGATCACTAAGAGTGGAAGTTAACTCTTAATTCTACTGGTATTTTATTTATCTAGGTTTAGTACTAATCTAACCTAATTATTCTAATTAAATCTAATTAAACCTAAACTAACGCAAAAGGGGGGTTTTCAGCCTGAGAGACTGGCACGAGTTTAGTTCTAATTATCCTAAGGTGATGACAAATAACGCACACAAGTGATTAACAAAAGATATGGAAGTGGTCAAATGTAAGGAAAACGTATTAGCCAGTTTAATCTAATAATATGCCTTGATTGTCTATTTGTGCAACTTGTATTAATTCGTTGGTGGTATATCATTCCAAAGTTAGGTGGATCTTCTCCCTAGACTCGAGGTTTGTCGCTAGTTAATCCTGTCACAATTAACCTAAACCTGCATAAAGCTCACACCGTTGATTATAATCTATCTAGGAAACTATATTGGTGGTTATATTAAATCCTAGCTCATGGAGGCTTTACCAACTTACTGCTTAATGGAAATTCATATACTAGTAGTCCACGCCCACTTAACTACCTATGGAAACAGGACGTTATGTGTAATCCTAAGTCACCGGCTTAGTCTACCTATCCACTTAACCATAGATCAAAACAGGGCTTTCTATTGGTGATCCTATTATTCTAGCTATATGAATAAGCGTTATATGTTTCTATCCCAGACTCTTAGCCTACGCCCAAACAACACCGAAGTTGCAGCGCATTAAATATGTAGGACTAGACCCAGTTGAATGATAGGTAAAACACATAATTAAGCACATAAACGGGTATGAAGTGATAAACATAATCAACATGCAACGAATAAGGAACAATCAATATAAAGACAAATCAAAAAATTATATTATCATAAACATGGCTAATACATAAAGTATTTGCCTCGATAGTCATTGTAACAATACACGAAATCATAGATGAACGATTAAAAATAATGCTAACAGAACGCGTTTAGTGTAGTGTAGAGATTACAAGAGTTTTCCCATTGATCAGACCACTTTTCAGGACCTTCTTGGCTTTATAAATCTTTTGAAAATCGGACTTAGTGGTTAAAAGCATACCTAAAATCGTATTTAGGGTTTGGTATTTATAGAGTCTGGAAAAAGGTCAATACGCCATATCAAACGATGTGGGATACGGCGTATTAGGGATTTCTTAGAGTAAGGACCACAGTTGATATCTTCCAGAATATTTTATTACTATATCTTGGATACGGCGTATAGAAGTCTTATGGATACGGCGTATTAGATTTTGTTCTTCGTGGTTTCTTGTCAAGTGTAGGCACAGATACGCCGTATCTTCCTTGATGGATACGGCGTATTGGATGTCAGAACAGTAATCTTCATATTTCTTCGTTTAAGCTCCAGAATACGTGCCTTTTAGCTAATCTTCACCCTGTACTCCATAATTACTGCAATTCTCAAATATAAACGATTAAGTAACAATTCTTGTAATAATTATATAAAACGGGTTATTTACATGGGATAAATGATGCTATAAAAGTGACGTTATTTGATGTCATCAAATATCCCCCCACTTGAATCCTACTTGTCCTCAAGTAGCCTTTAGAAGTTTTTAAAAATGTATCCCTAAGTATTTTTTTCCGTTAAGCATTTATTTGATTAATTACAAGTATACAACCAAACACCTCACGAAATAGGAAGATGAAAACACTCAAATCACTCAACTAATCTATGTGGTATCATGTAACTAATTCGCTTAATTGCTTGGTCGTGACAGTATTCTATCATAGGCTTGGCAAGGATACACATCTCCACCACTAAAGCTAAGGAGTAACAAGTTTATAAAGGTAAATTGGGTTTGTTTTAAAAGGCTTAAAGGGTTTAATCACTCTATCTAGTCCCTACCGATACCAGTATTCCAGATAATGTGACCTAGACCATACATACACACCCATTACGATAGGATCGACACATATGACTGCATTTAAACCTTAACTCGAATAAGCTAAAGAGTAGGACTAGTGGTGATATAGGGTATGGATCTTCTAACTTTCACCAAAAGTAATAAACCAATAAGGGGGCTGAATCACACATACATGGCTGTAACGATGGAATAGACATGCATGATTCGATCACATCCTCATTCGATTAAAACCTAAGGTTAGTCATTAGGAAAGAGGAATAAAATTGTTGTTAAATAAAAATTTACAAAACAAATAGATTAAGTCCAACAAAATATAAGCATAAGTTGTAGATACTTTTCCCGACCGTGGACCATGATTAAGACACAACTATACACAAATGTCTTGATCATAGATAAAAAACAACAACCTAAGTTGTCATTCCTATAACGGTAAACTCCCAATCATCGCATACTATACATACTTTTACAAAGACAAGTGGCGATATCTACCACTTTATATAAAACTTTACATTGTTGATTTATAACCATCTCTTAAGGAATAATTGATCCTTCAAATAATGTCATCGGTTTAAGCTTTAACGAACCGACTATAAAAACTTCCTCCTCTTTTTTTGTTGTAATTTTCTAATTTTTTTTTGTTTTTTTTAACATACTAAACTACGAATCTCAGTGTAGTTTCACCATCTTCACGATCTAATGCTCGGATAATTTTCCATAATTCCTCATTCTTCGGAATCGTACCATATTGTGATGGTAGTAAAAATACATGAGTTTGAATACTTTTTTACATTCCTATTTGCAATGTGCAAATTTCTTCCAACCGTACCAGGGATAGAAAATGACACAAGACACAGGAAATACATACTTTACACTTTAAGCAACTAGCAACTGGTAAATGGACTTAATCTAATAGGTTAGGCTAATGTGTAAAGGTGTAACAAATAAATAGTTGGTGTTTATCATAAAGGATTGGCTCTACTAGTTTTTCTAGTGGTATCTTACTCTTAAAATAAGAGTAAACAAAGGGTTTATACAGGGGTTAATTAATCAGTGTAGTTAGTTAATAAACCAACATATGTAGGGCTGTTTGGTGTAATTCTAAAAAGGTAAATTGCAAAAATTGGTCTTGTGGTTTGGCCAAATTGGCAGATTTGGGTCACTTGAATTTTGAAATTGCAAAAAACAGTTGTATTTTGAGGTTTGGTTCCACTTTTTGGTCTTTGGTCGAACTAAAATGACTAAAATAGGCTTGTTCTGACCCTTCCAAAGTAGAAACCCACCTGAGGTGGGGCAGAAGAATCAGTAAAGGAGGATGATAGGAAATAGGCTTGTTTCTGAGGTGGCAAAATATCCTCGGGAAGAAAGATATCTCGGGGATCAAATAGTGGTGATGATGGTAACACTAGAGATGGAGGCAAAACAGTTGGTGGAGCAATAGGAGCTCGAGGTGGTGGAATAGGTGATTCATTATTAGTAGCATTATATGCTACTAATAGGTGATTCAGTATTTTGAAAGCAAACAGGGCATGACGACGAGATTGTTCTTGCTCGCGTCAGGATTTCTACTCTGGAAATGCTCATCTAGGATATCCAGGTTCGCCACCGATCAGATATGAAGAGTCTTCTAGACATGATCCATGAGCTCAAAAACCATAAGGGAGGACCACCAGACTACTAGACTAGATCCTTATCATTTAAAGCTTTTTAGAATCCAACCACGGGATGTGTGGCATAAATATCGACACTTGTCAAATTTTGGTTATGTAAAATATGTAGACAAGTTATTTATGACATAATGCAGTTGTGATTCTGTTATACATCGCTGTTTCATGATACAGATTTATGTATGTCGTAGTTGTCTATCATATATCCTGTATTGTGATGTATCATATCTTTATGTATCCGAGATTATTATGGTTCTCTTACCATCATGTTTTCTCAAACCTTTGTATCATGGATATTGATTAATAATCAAGACATTGAGCATATGATTCCACCTACACCACCTAGAGACACTGAGCCTCCTGTTGGATCACCCATACCATTATCTCCATCTTCATCAGTAGGATCTTCATCACCGGTTAGGTCAACTACACCACCACCAGACTATCCCTTTGATGAGTCTATCTTTGCAGAATTAGATAACTCGTTATGGATCATACCGCGACCACTGGAAAGTGAACCAGTCCTCGAGAAACCTAATAAGTCAGATGCTTGTTAGAGTGTCCATCTCTGGAAGTCCTAGATTCCAAAATTTTCTGTTATATCCAACAATGTAATATCAAAGGATGTGTATTTCTTTGTTAGAACTTGTACCAAATAAGTATCTATGTCAAATGATATCAATATCACTATGTATGAAAATTTTGATTATTATACAAAGACTTGTGATATGACTATATCATTGTATGGATTCTTATTTTGTGTTGTCTTGTAAATGTTGATAGAATGGCTCCCAAGAGGACATCAACATCTGCAGCACCAGCCATGACTCAGGCCGCCATCAAGAAACTAGTTGCTGATAGTGTTGCTGCAGCTCTGGAAGCACAAGCTGCTACCATGGCAAATACTGATAATACCAATAGGAACACCGGACAAAGAGAAACTCCTGTAGCAAGAAAATGTAGCTACAAAGAGTTTATGAGCTGCCAACCTTTCAATTTCAAAGGTACGGAAGGGGCTGTTGGTCTCATCCGCTGGTTTGAACGAACTGAATCGGTATTTCTCCGTAGTAACTGTACCGAGGACTGCAAAGTGAAATTTGCTACTGGTACTCTAACTGAGGAAGCTTTATCCTGGTGGAATTCATTCGCCCAGCCTATTGGAATAGAGGAAGCTTACAAAATTCCCTGGTCCGAATTTAAAAAGCTCTTAATAAAGAAGTATTGTCCCAGAACCGAGGTCAAGAAAATGGAAGATGAATTTTACAATCTGACTGTAAAAGGGAATGACCTCAAGACTTACATTAGAAGATTCCAGGAGTTGGCAATCTTATGTCCAACTATGGTACCAAATTCTGAGAAACTTATGGAAGTCTTCATCGGGGGATTACCCAGAAGTATTGAAGGAAATGTTACCGCTTCAAAGCCTCAAACTTTGGAGGAAGCCATTACCATAACCCAGAGGTTAATGGATCAGGTAACAAAGCACAATTCTGTGCAAGGAACCAATGATCACAAATGAAAGTTTGATGATAGAAGAACCTTCACCAACAACAACTACCAAAACAACCATAACAATAACAATAACAACTGCAACAATGATCACCACCAACAGCAGAATAGAAGACAAGGAACCTTTAGGGCATATACTGCCACCCTAACTGAAAACAGTAGGTATATTGGGAACCTTCCCTTATGTAAAAGATGCACCCTGCATCATACAAGACCTTGCACTGTCAAGTATCAGACTTGCAGCAAGGTGGGTCATCAGACCAGGAACTGCAAAAATAAAGGACCAGCTACTGGAAGCAACCTACAACCAATATCCGTAACTTGTCATGCTTGTGGAGAGAAAGGGCATTACAAAAATCAATGCCCAAAAGCAAACAACAGTGCCCATGGAAGAGCATACTTACTGAGGGACAAGAATGCTCACCAAGATCCGAACGTAGTCATAGGTACGTTCCTTCTAAACCAACATCTAGCTAGAGTATTATTTGATTTAGGAGCCGATAAAAGTTTTGTATCTATATCTCTTGCTTCTATGGTTAATATATCTCACCAATTACTCTAGATACTACTTACGACATTGAAATGGCCAATGGAAACCTAGTAGGCACTAATACTGTTATCCAGGGTTGCACTCTGATTTTGTTAAACCAACCCTTCGAAATTGATCTCATGCCGATTAAACTCGGTAGTTTCGACGTCGTCATTGGTATGGATTGGTTATCCAAGTATCATGCTAGAATTATCTGTGACGAGAAAGTAGTTCACATCCCAATCGAGGGTGAAACTTTGATCATCTGAGGTGATCGAAGTAAAACCCGACTAAGCCTCATATCCTGTATTAAAACCGAAAGATATATATCCAGGGGATTTCAAATTTTCGTAGCCCAAGTAATGGAGAAGAAGTCAGGCAAAAAACGACTAGAAGATATACCAGTAGTCAGAGAATTTCCAGAAGTTTTTCCTGAAGACCTACCCGACCTCCCTCCAGTTCGCCAAGTAGAATTTCAAATCGATTTAATTTCAAGAGTGGCACCAGTAGCCCGAGCACCTTACAGATTATCTCCTTCAGAAATGCAGGAACTATCAGATCAACTACAAGAGTTAGCAGACCGAGGTTTTATCTGACCAAGTACTTCACCTTGGGGAGCTCCTGTCTTATTTGTTAAAAAGAAAGAAGAATCTTTCAGAATGTGTATCAATTTCCAGGAGCTGAATAAACTCACCGTAAAGAATCGTTACCTATTACCCAGGATCGATGATTTATTCGACCAACTTCAAGGTTCGAGTACTTACTCAAAGATTGACTTGAGATCATGCTATCACCAACTGAGAGTCAGGGATGAAGATATTCCCAAGACTGCTTTTAGAACGCGATATGGACACTATGAATTCCAAGTAATGCCATTTGGTTTAACCAACGCGCCTGCTGTGTTCATGGATCTCATGAACCGTGTATGCAAACCATACTTGGATAAATTTGTGATAGTGTTCATTGATGATATTCTCATCTACTCTCGTAACAAAGAAGAACACGAAGATAGCCTAAGAATAATCCTGGAATTGCTCAAAAAGGAGAAATTACATGCCAAGTTCTCCAAATGTGATTTCTGTATCAGTATCGTGTAATTTCTCAGGCACGTGATTGACAGCCAAGGAATTCACGTTGACCCCGCCAAGATTGAAGCAGCTAATAATTGGGCATCTCTTACCACACCCACAGAGGTACGCCAATTCTTAGGACTTGCCAGCTACTACCGGAGATTTATAGAAGGTTTTTCAAAGATTGCAAAGCCTTTGACTGAATTAACCCAGAAAAACAAGAAGTATGTCTGGGGAGAAAACCAAGAGTCAGCTTTCCAACTGCTAAAACAAAAATTGTATGAAGCTCCAATCTTAGCATTACCAGAAGGAAACGATGACTTTGCCGTTTACTGTAATGCAACACTCCAAGGTTTGGGAGCGGTGTTAATGCAAAGAAAAAAAGTTATTGCATATGCATCCTAGCAACTCAAGCCTCATGAACAGAACTATACCACATAAAACCTCGAATTAGGAGCAGTAGTATTCGCTCTTAAAATTTGGAGACACTATCTGCATGGCACAAAGTGTACTGTGTTCACTGATCATAAAAGTCTTTAACATATCCTTGATCAGAAAGAATTGAATATGAGACAATGCCGTTGGTTAGAATTACTCGCGGATTACGATTGTGAGATTCATTGCCATCCTGGAAAAAGCGAATGGTAGTAGGGGCAGATGCCTTAAGCCGGAAGGAACGAATCGAACCACTCCGAGTTAGAGCATTAGTCATGACCTTGCACCCAAAATTACCATCACAAATCCTCGAAGCCCAAACTGAGGTGATCAAAGAAGAGAACATCAAAGCTGAGAACCTACCAGGAATGGACAAAGCATTTGAAGTACGTCCTAATGGAACTCGTTGTATCAAGAATTGAAGTTGGTTACCATTCTTTGGTGGTTTAAGGGACTTAATCATGCATGAATCCCATAAATCAAAGTATTAAACATCCACCCAGCTTTGTCAAGATGTTATCAGGATCTAAAAACTCTATTGGTGGCCTAACATAAAGGCAATCATCGCTGAATATATTGGCAAGTGTTTAACATGCTTTAGAGTTAAAGGAGAATGTCAAAAGCCATCCGGCTTATTGATACAACTAGAGATTCCTACATGGAATGAGAAATAATAACAATGGACTTCTTTTTTTTCTTTTTTCTTATTTTTTTTTTTTATTGTTTATTTTTTATTTTTTTTTATTTTTTTTTTTTTTTTTTTTTTCTTTTTTTTTTTTTTTTTTTATTAGTTACAAAACTACCCAAAACATCAAGCGGACATGACATAATTTGGGTCATTGTAGACCGCCTTACCAAATCAGCACATTTCATCCCTACCAGAGAGACATATAGTATGGAAACCCTTACAAAGTTGTATATAAAGGAGATAGTTTCACGGCATGAAGTGCCGATATCCATCATATCAGATCGTGGCAATCATCTTACATCTAGATTCTGGCAGTCAATGCAGAATGCTTTGGGTACTCAATTAGACATGAGTACGGCATATCATCCCTAAAATGATGGACAAAAGTAAAAGACCATCCTAAACACTCGAAAGAATGCTTCGAGCAGTGTTATAGATTTTTGGAAAGTGGATGGAGAGACATCTTACATGGTAGAATTTTCCTACAATAACAGTTACCATGCCAGTATTAAGGCAGCACCATTCGAGGCACTTTATGGTCGAAAGTGTCGATCACCTGTCTGCTGGGCCGAAGTTGGAGATGTCCAACTCATGGGACCAGAGATAATCCATGAAACCACCGAAAAGATAGTGCAAATTCGACAACGCTTGCAAGCTGCAAGAGACCGGCAAAGGAGTTACGCCAATGTAAGGCGAAAGCCTTTGGAATTCCAAGTTGGAGATCATGTTATGTTAAAAGTGTCACCTCGGAAAGGTGTCATCCGATTCGGAAAGCGAGGAAAGCTTAACCCCCGGTACATTGGACCATTTAAGATCCTTAAAAGGGTCGGCCCAGTGGCATACAAACTTGAGCTTCCTGAAGAACTCAGTAATGTCCACAGTACCTTCCACGTTTCTAATCTAAAGAAATGCCTATCCGACGAATCCCTCGTCATTCCAATGAAAGAGCTTCGACTTGATGACAAACTTAATTTTGTGGAAGAACCAATAGAAATTATGGATCGAGAAGTCAAGCAACTAAGACAAAGTCGCATCCCTATAGTCAAAGTAAGATGGAACTCTAAAAGAGGACCAGAATTTACGTGGGAACGCGAAGATCAAATTCGTGCCAAATATCCACATCTATTTCCAAACATCACTCCAACATCCAACTAAATCTCGGGACGAGATTTCTTTTAAGGTTGGGAGACTATAACAACCCACAATTTTTTCCCTCAAAGTAAGTATCAATCTATTATATTTATAGGATCATTTTCACAGAAATTTTGTTTTTATTCCATCCATTATGTACGTAACTTCCATTTTCCAAAGTAAAACGAAGCCACGCAACTACATGCCATTCATTAACGTTTATATCAAGTTGAACGTTCATAATTGTCATGTAATATGTTCTAAAATCTATTTTTACCACATACGTTATCTATTTAACATGCTATTCATAACATTTATTACAAAGCGGACTTTATACGTTAACGTTTATATCAAAACCCAGATTATATGTAATGTTTCCAAACAAAACAAATGTACAAACTAATAAGGCATGTGTACAAGTTACCAATGCATGAAATTCGAATACCTTTTCCCTCCAAAACCCTAGTACAACTCTTTAAAGCCTAATGTACAACCTGATAATGCATAGAATTCAAACTTAACCAATTTCCCTCCAAAATCTATAGGCATTTTGTATCACCATTCTAGCACGAGTTACAAGCTTCTTAATCACCACAATTGAACTACATTTTCCTTCCAATACTACCTTAGCTCGTCCTAAACTAAAAACCTAACCCGAAAACCCTAAACAACCCGATACCTCTAAATTAGTTTCTAACCAAGTTTAAACCAAGCAACCACCCTTTCACCACCATGCCACCACCTCACCACCACCTTTTCACCACCTTTCTAGCCTCCTTCACCTCCTTGTCACTACCTTATCAACTTGCACCCCAAGCAAAACCAACTCGTCACCTCCTTGGTTAGCCGAGCCCTCTCCACCTCCTAACACCTCTCCAAGCTACATAGCTTCTAATAGTCACTAGCTACAACCTTGGCCACCACTTCTTCCCAACTTGGCCACCACTCTAAGTTTTAGACCCTATATATAACACACATACATGCATACCTTCCTAACTCACCATCTAAACTAAATACTACCTCAAATGATGACCTAGTAAGTCCAGAAGAGAAGAAAAGAAGGTTTAAGCAAGTAGAAGCCAAGGTTTAAGGAAGAACAAGAGGTTCTTGATTCATCTCTAAGTTTTCGAACCATATCAACCATTTTCGAACCATTTAATCTCTTGTAAGTCCTATCACTTGTTCTATATCTCTGTGGTTATTTTTTTTTTTTTATTTTAAATCCTTTATAAGCTTTGTTTTAACCATTTGATCAAGCTTAACACTTTTAAAAACTCCTAAACCTAATCGAACCCTAAATCGAATGATTTTGAAACCCTAATCCATTCGAACCCTAAAATAAGCTAGCTTAAGCTTATTCTAGTCTTAATAAGCTCTAAACTGTCTTTTATTTAATCTTGTGAATAAGTCCTTAAACCCTAAGCTTTACGTTTGTTTTTCTTAAACAAACGCACCTTAAAAAACCCTAAAAAAAACCTTTTTCGTAAACCCTATAAGCTATAAGCAATAAGCTGGTCTTATAAGCTATTCCTATAAGCTCCTTTATCATTTTAATAAGCTTAGAATCAAATCCTAAAAGCTAGAACCCATCGGGTTAAAATTTCAAAACCAAACGCACCCATTTTGAGATTTCAAGCTCATAAGTCATTTCTATGTTAAGCTTTAAGCTTATAAAACCAACTTATTTTAGCTTATTATGATAAGCTTTATGCTGAAAATTATATTTGAGATTAAAAACATAAAGTATAATGAATTTGGACTAAAAATGCAAATCGAATTGTCCTTTAGGGGTACATATATTGTAACTTTTGAAACTATTTAATTTTGGGCATAATGTAAAATAGCTAATTAATTAAACTACAAGGGATGTTTTGCCAAACTCTAAAGTTAAAAATTACAAGAGCTTAAAAGAAAATTACAATTTTAAACTAAAAAGTTACATAAGCTATTTTAAAAACTAAAGAAAAATGTAGAAAAAGAAGATGACAATGTGAGGGTGAAGGAGTCCATTTATAGCTGCCAGGAGAAGCTTCTAGGTGTCAAGTCCTTCACACGCTCCCTTGAATCATGTCCCTCCATTTCTTCCAATGATTGGATCTCAATTGTGGTCCGTTAGATCAAATCTTAGCTCACACGGATTGCCAGCGTGGCAATCCGTGATGTGACACTCCTGTGCTTCTTTCGTGAGTAGGATTAGTGTAAAAATTTCATTCCCTTTGTGTTTCTTCACTTATCCACATGGCACTTCTTGTGGGTTTTGGCCAATGAGAATGAGAGATGATGTAATACTCTGCCAACATGTTCCTTAACCCTTGAATTACCCATCCTAATCCTCAATTGTTAATTGCCCTTTGATTTGATGGGAGGGGTAAATCGAAAGTGACGATGAACAGTAAAAACAATTTTTCCCGCTTCATTTTTACTTATAAGGGTGAGGTTTGACTAGGGGTGTGTGGGTTGTTGACTTGGGCTTATTTCAAGTAGATGGGTACTGGGCCAGGTTATGTTTTAAGGGTTTGGGCCGAGTATTGGGTAATTTGGTTAAGGGTTTTTATAAAAGGGACTTAACAATCGTTAGTTAATATCTAACGACCATTAGTGGCTTTAAGGGCTCTTTTTGCAATTTTGTTATTTTTGAGGGACTGGTTTGGAATTTTTGGGTTTTGTCTTTTTATGGTTGACTTTAGTTGACCAAAGGTTGACTTTTGTTGACTTTGATAGCATTTTCCCGGCTCTTGTATTCTCTTTCCTTTCCCGTGTCTGTGTTTGTCTGGTTTTGACCGTTTTCTTGCGATTTTTGCATTATCCGTACCTACACAAACATAAAGACAAAACAAGCAATATACAAGCATTTTATGCACAAATTTGGCTTTTAGGCCCAATTTTAATATAAAATGGATATGTGTTTTCACACATATCATATACCAAGCCAAGTTTTAAAGTCTACAACATCACCGGCACACTCATACTTTTGTGGGATTTAGGGTAAACATTTGAAAACGGATAAGGCTTAATCCTCACAATATCTAATAAGGGTTATTGTGTGCGGGTTATGTAACAAGTAATTTCACAAAAGTATGCTTGATTTTTTTTAATTTAAGCATAATTTAAGCATTTTAATGTGAAAAATAGGACAAGTATACATTCTAATTCCCATCCCCGCACTTGAATTATACAACGTCCTCATTGTATAGATAAAACATTTAAAACGGGAATTAAAATAATTAGAATGAGAAACTCCCCTGATATTTTGCTCGGTAGATTCTCCATGTAGATTTAATGAGCAAGAATTCCATATTGTAAATACTCCACCAACGTCCTCATTTTATTTTCAGTAAGGTCATGTGCAAGATATAAGAAAAACAAGTGCAATTCTATTTCCGTGTATTCGTTGGTTAGACTCAAGATAAAAACCTAAAACTGTACAGGAAGTCGATACGCCATATCCATTCCCCAGGATACGCCGTATTGAGACATGTATTCAGTCGACTAATATGTTGTATTCCTTTAATCCAATACGCCATATAGACTGAACTGACAATAAAGTTTAAAGTGTAGAAAAATAAAGACTGGATAACGTCCAGATAGTGAATACGCCGTATCCATGGGGTTTGGATACGCCGTATAGACAATATGGGAAGACAAACTCGATAAGAAAATTAAAAATACATTCCGAGTTGTCTCCCGGCAAGCACTTTTGTTTACAGAAAATTCTTTAAGTTAGACTTACCCCAATTTAATCCCATGCTTATAAAACAATTTAGGGTCGAACGGGATGCCAAATTGCATAAGATTTATTAGCATCCCTTTGATAATACAATTACAAGTCATGATATTAAAATTTAATTCCTTAATAAAAGTTGAAAATTTTATTAGATGTGTCATGACTTATTTTCAAAAGCTTATTTGACCCTTGTGCATAGGCATCATCATTGGTATTTATTACATTACCCCCCAAAGACTGTTTAATATCGATTTTTTATCATCATTGCCCTTATCTGATTTTGAATCATCAGGATACATTACGTTAAAAGGAAATAGATTATTAAAGTATAAAACGTTTTCTTCATCTTCATCACATTTGGACAATGATGTTTTATCTTTCAAATTAAATTCATCGATATGTTGAGGACTTTTATGAGGTTCAGTTAAGAATTCTAATTTAGACGTTAGAGCATCATTGTAAACAATAGCTGGAAATTCCTTCTCAAAATCTTTAAAGTAGTCTAAATCATCAAAATAACTGACCGTAGGCTCGGGGTGATGGAAATGAAGGAATATTGACTTTATCATTATCATTTTCCGAATCCCTTTTCAAATCGTCGACAGAAATTATTTTATAGGAAAATGAATTTTTGTCATAAATCACCGTGTAATCTTCATCGTCGGATTCGTCAAACGGTATTCTGAAGTCAACTTTATTGTCGTTAAAAGGACTTACCGTGGGTTCACAGGAGAGCGTTACTTCAGATGTAAATGCGTCATCAAAGACCATAGCTGGGAATTCAGTTTCAACAGATCTGATGTCGTGAACGTCTTCATCATACCAGATCTTACCATACGTAGCAGTTTCCCAGTTATACACCTTACCATGCCTATGAGTTTTTTCTTCCTCAAGCCTGATATACTCTTCCATAGTAATGTTTAGGTCATCCATTTTAACCTGTAATAAATTTGCTAGGAAAGAAAATGGTCAAATAGCCTAATACGCCGTATTCAGTATACTGAATACGCCATATTGATGATAGAGTCGAATACGCTGTATTGGTTTTAGAAAAAAACTTATACGCCGTATCCAATAAATTGAATATGCCGTATTAGTTGTTCGACTCAGAATATTACAAAAGACTGTAATAATGCAGAAAACACACAAACACACAATATGCAAAAATATACAATGCAGAAAATTAAACACACAAAACAAACACACGAATATGCAAATTAATCTAAACTACACTAAACTAAAAATACTAATAAAATAAGAATTAAACAACTTCACTCCTCGACAACGACGCCAAAAATTTAATATGTTGTCGTATAGGGTTCATTTTAGATAGTTCAAGTTTTAAATTTATATTTTATCGACTTTACCTAAAACAACACTTTAACGGGCAGTGTACCCAATCAGATAGAGTTTCGTGGTAAGTAAGGTGTCAATTACTAAGAGCGAGAGCGTTAATTCTCAATTCTATCAGTATTTTATTTATCTATGTTATTATTAAACTAATCTAATTTATGCAAAACCTAAGTTAAACCTAAAATAATGATAGGGGGTTTCAGCCTGAGAGACTGGCACGGTTTTGATATCTAACCTAGGGTTTTGAAGACAAGTAAAGCAATAAACACACACAAAAAGATAAATAAACGATATAGGAGCAGTCAAGAACCAATGTAAAGAAAACATATCAACCATGAATAATCCGATAAAACACAGGTTTGTTTATTTAGTGCAATGATTGACTTATCTCGAAGGGCATATCATTCCTAGATTTAGGCGGTACTTCTTCCTAAAACCTAGACACGCTAATTCTGTCACAATTAGACGCATCCGCATAAAGCAAGCATTTGTTGATTATAATCTATCTTAGGAGATTAGTAATGGTGTTCATACTAAACCCTAGCTCATCTACTGCTTAACGACTATTTATATACTAGTAGTCCACTATCTGGGTCCTTACCAATGGAATAAGAACGCACTCGTTGATCCCAAGGTCACCTGTTGGTCTAACTAAGCTCACTAAACTAAAGGCAAAGATAGGTCAATATTTGTGATCCTATGATTCTAGATATATAAATGGCAATATGGAGAGCTATCTCAGACTCTTAGCCTACGCTCAAACAACACCGAAGTTGCAGCGCATTAAATATGTAGGATTAGACCCAGTTGAATGATAGGTCGCATACTTAAGCACGTAAACAAGTATAAATTGATAAACATAATCAACAATCAATGATAAATTAAGACAATCGAGATAAACAAACCAAACATTAAACCTTCATAAACTTGGCTGATACGTAAAGGTATCATCTGATAGTCATTGTAAAAATACACACGGTTTCATATATGAACGATTAAAGAAAAGAAACATTAACCGAATGTGTATTGGGTTGTGCAAAGATTACAAGAGTTTTCTTATGATCTTGATTCTCTTTTCTGACCTTATGTTCTCTTCTATTCGTCTCTTGGTCGACTTAGTGGTTTAGGGCTTCACTTGCATACCTAAAACTGAGTTTAAGGTGTTGTATATAGAGTCTGGAAATTGATCGATACGCCGTATCGGGCGATGTGGAATACGGCGTATTAGGGATTTCTTAGAGTAAGACCATGATTGATATCTTCCAGAATCTTTGTATATAATAAACCTTAGATACGGCGTATAGAGGCTCCTGGATACGACGTATTGGGTCTTCAATCCTTTGTGGTTATCTGTGAAGTGTAGGCACGGATACGCCATATCTTCCTTGATGGATACACCGTATTGAGGTAAAACCAGTTAGTTCTTCTTCGTTGACCAAAGTATTATATACGGCGTATCGTTTATGTGGATACGGCGTATTCTTCAAAGTTAGACAATGGTCTTTTGATTCGTCAAAATCTTAGATACGTCGTATAGGTCTAGAATAATACGGCGTATTTGCTGTCAGATTAGTAGACTTTCTCGAACTCTTCGTTTATGCTCCAAAATGAGTGCTTTTTAGCATAACTTCATAAAGTACTCCATAATCATTGCAAATAACTAATATAACAGATTAAGTATCAATTCTTGCAATAATTATATCAAATGGTTAATTTACATGGGATAAATGATGCTATAAAAGTGACATTATTTGATATTATCTGTAACACCCCCATTTTCATATATCTTAGCGGAAGGGTCATTTCGGGTGCTACGTCATAATATAA